>JAYJMJ010000356.1:0-15369 GCA_036873875.1 Laminaria ephemera
GCGTGAGTTAGCAAAATTCGATGAAAATCGACGAGCGTTGGGAATGCTGAACCCTCTGCGCGATAAAAAAATGAAGGTACGTACCGGGGGGGAGAAGGGACAACACCTGTGACCACGGCTTGTCCAGAAGCTGGAAAGTAAAAAAAAGTGAGAAAACAAAAAGTTCTGTTGCTGTGTCCGTCTTTATTATCAGTATTCTGGTCCCTTTCGGAACACTGTCGCCTGCCAGTACACTGCCGCTTGCCAGTATACTGTCTTAGACAGCACCAGTATCAGTATAGCACCTTTTGTGCCAACTACAGAACTAACACCAAAGGCATAATCTACTGCTGCTGTGGTTCTGCTGTCTGGTGGCGTGAAATTCTCTGTTGTCCAAGCCGTGAGCCTTGACGGGCGGTATCTCCGAGTCCAGTAAGCGGACCACAGCCGACCTCAGCGTATATAATACACGTGCAATACACCATCCTTTTGCAGCCCCCCCCAGCCGCCTACGTGCCGCTTGGTATTGGATAGGCAGGTCGGTTTATCCGAACACCAAAGATTCACCCTTATCCTGCTAAAATGACTTACCTTACTCTAATTTAATGTAGTTTTGTCCCCATAAAGGAGGGTGCAGTTGGGTAAAGTTGAGGTGCTCAACTCGGATTCTTCTGGCAGTTTGGGGAAACGGTTGTAGAATCCCTTCGAAAATTCCCCTGGGCTTGGTGGATAAATTGCGCTTGCAATTAGAGTCGTTTTCTGTTTGCACTCTGACAACGCCTACACGTATTATTGTGGTGTGATATTTCCGAAGCAGGCGTTTCCCGCTGTGTGGTTGGAGGCGCGGGGCCCGCGCGGAGGTGGTGATGGATAGCAGGGTCGCGGTCTCGGGACTTTTTTTTTTTTTATGCCGAGGGTAAAGCTCTAGACTTGTCCTGAGATGGAAAGGACAACATGTGTTGAAGGAGGCGGGTACCTTATAAGGGTGTTGGGGACATGGTGTTTTTCACACACGGTCCAACTCTGTACTGCGTATGTACAACACACAGTCCTCGCTTTCCGTTTGTTTGTCCCTGTAATAGCACCAAACCGCTTTTACTGCGGTAACATAATGTCAACAGTGGGGTCTCCTTTTCCTTGTCAAAATCGAGCAGGGTTCAATTTCTTGCCTCCCTTCACGAAACCGCGTATGGCCTGCTTTCTCTCCTGTCTTCTTTTTAGTTGACCCAGAAGAACCGCTTATTAACAGCGGTTTACTCCTATGATAGCACATTTCATTCCGACGTATTATATGGCACAACCTTTTGGGGTTCAATTTCTTACCTCCCTGTGCCAAACCGCGTGTGGCCTGCTTCCCCATGTGTACTTTTTTCAGTCAATTGCTTGCCTCCTTTGACCAAACCGCGTTTGGCCTGCCTGCTTGTTTTCCCGTCCTTTTTAATTTCCAGTTCATCCAAAAGAAGAACCGCCTAGCGGTTTACTCCTACCTCTTCAAGGAGGGCGTCCTAGTCGCGAAGAAGGACTTCTTTAAGCCCAAGCACGAGAAAATCGAGGATGTACCCAACTTGGAGGTGCTGGCCCTCATGAAGTCAATGAAGTCCCGCGGCCTGGTGCGCGAAACCTTCAACTGGTGAGGCTGGTTTTGATTGATGGACCCCGAACGAAAATAAAAAATAGGGGTATCGTATGATATGTGTGCTGTGCGCGTGCGAGGCTTTGTCAAAGATGTACCAGGTACGTACATAGGTATGCTGTGAACGTGCGTTGCGTTGCTTGTGCGGGTGTGTGTGTCAAATGTGTTGCTTGACGATCAAGATTTAGCCCGTCAGGGCGTTTCTAAATTTCGCATGGTAGTTTTGGTGTGTGGCGTTCCTTGATGGCTATATCCTTCAAGAGGCACTTGCATGCCTAACCCATCAGCCAAAACATACACTTCGAAGTACGTGCACGAAACTTGACGTGAACGTGTCCTGAATTATCACGAACAGGCGGTACCTCTGCTGGTTCCTGACCGCTTAACATGCAGACCAGTCCAAAAGTTATCGTAAACATGTTCTGAATTCTCACGACGAACAGGCAGTACTTCTACTGGTACCTCACCGCTGAGGGAATCGAGTACTTGAGGGAGTACCTCCACCTTCCGGAGGAGATCGTGCCCGCCACGCTCAAGAAGGGCTCGTCCCGCCCCGCACGCCCCGGACCGGCACCCGGAGGTAAGGAAGAGTCGACACGAGTGGCGACTCGTAACTACTGCCCGTGGCGGGTTTCATGAACTCTTTACCGTTCAAAAGAGCGACTGTGGGTATTATAGTGCAATCTGTTCCAGCGTCTTCTACTCGTAGCGTCATGTGTTTTTAACCTAATGAAACCCGTGGCTCGGAACTATTTCGTACTCGTTGCGGCATCTATTACGTGACCCGTTTGGGACCCATGTGTACCGACCAAAAACTCTTACGAGTGCGATCTAATCGAAGGTAGCAACCGCGTACTTGATGGGGACTGCCACTGTTTGTCGACCGCGCGTGGCTATCCTTCGCAATTTTGGTTTCGTCGGTTGGCGGTCTAGTTTCGGCCCGTCAAGGCCTCTTTAGAATTAATATACTAGCTTTAGTGTGGGGAGTTCCTTGGCGGCTGTACGTCAAGAGGCAACAGTGTCGTCATCCGACGCATTTGATCCTTAGCGACGTCCAGTAATACCGCAGAAGCTGCCGCGTACAGACGATCCAAACGAACGATTCGTTGGCGACTGACTGGTTGGTGACTGGTGGCTGTGCGCTGCTCGCGTTGCTTGTCCCCTGTGCTGTGACGTTAGCTCTCTTGGGACCTGTACCCTTTTCGGGCTTGATCAGAGGAAAATGACGATTGTTGCGGTGGGAAGGGTTTAACCTGGACGATACATGTCCGTAGCGTTTGCTGCTGTCCCCAACAAGTTTCCGCTGTTGTCGCCGTTTCTTTTTTGGAAAAGGGGAGCGCGAGGGTGACCGCTTGGAACTTGTTGGGGATCATTGTTGCAGTAGTAAAAAGTCAAAGGGTTGAGGTTCGTGTCGTCCGTCCGTAGCGTTTGGTGCTGTCCTCAACTTGTTGTCTGTTGTTGTTGCCGTTTATTTTTGGTGACCAGGGGAGCGTGAGGGTGGCCGCGGCGGTGGGTACGGTGGAGACCGCGGTGGCGGCTACGGCGACAAGAAGATGGGGCCTGGAGGAGGCGACTTTAACCCCGAGTTCCAGAGGGTGAGAGGAGGGGGAGATCACTGATATGGTTGTCATGAAGCGATTTGTCGCCTAATCGCGGGTAAAGACGTTTTGTGTTGTTGGGTTGTCTCCGAAGAATCGCGCGTGCACAACTCCTGGCGGAAGCGACGCTCTTGTTATTTCCATCTATTGTTTATAGTTGCGAGGCACCCGGGCCGGCCGCACGGTGATTGTGCCGGGGTTCGCTCACGTCTGTTACTACTCTTGGCGGAAGCGACGCTCTCGTTTTATCAATAGTAATATTAATGTTAATAGTTGCTCCGACTACCTTGTGTTAAATCTTTGCCACTCAGGAATGTCGCGGTGGGCATGGATGCCAAGCTACGACGATGGTAGTAGAGCTTGTGCCCCGTGTATTTGATGTGTATATAGCCCGCGTGACCCCGCGATAGCCGCTCCATCCTCGCTTGATCGTGTCTAACAGTGGTCGCGCTCGAACTGTCATGTCGACCTTGGCCTTGGCTTGGCGAAGCCGCGTAGGCATAACTATAGATTTGAGTCCGTCCGCAACACTTGCAGTGTCATGACGTTACCCTCAATAATTGTTTTGGAGACCCTTGCCGTGCGAGTCGCCAAGAGTTCGAACAGTATTAATATATTTAGCTTTTAATGTGGAAGCAGAAGGACGGATGCGTACACCGTACAAGGTTCCCGTTCGGGATGTGGTTGCCTTGAAATCCCGGGGATCTCGCAAGTTGAAAGGGGGAGGAAAACTAAGAGAAAAATAAGGAAAAAATAATTAGCCACCGCGCAAGTAACCCGGCAAATAACATCGACCAGCCCAAACCAGTTTATAGCTTAGTCTACAATACGGAAAATAACACGCACCCTCGAAACGAATTTCCAACCTGATTTTCTCGAAACGGGCAGAGCTCAAACGCCGCGCGAAGCGCATCTCGTCGAGATCTTTCCATAGCCATTTTCGTTGTGTATGCCCCCCTTGTTTCGGAGAACATTGTCTCGGAAGTTTATCGCAGGGGTTATGTTATCTTGCGTGTTTCACGGTGTGTGTTCAGACGAGCGTATTAGTGTGAAATTTCTGGTGAGAAGCGCCCATCAAAATCATTTTTTTGGTAAATCGTGGTGGTAGTTTCAACATCGTGTATTACTCTACTCCCCCACGGTCTAACGTTGTATTTATACCTTGATTATGCAGTAGTGCCCCTTCTCACTCTTCCCTACTCCCAATGTTTTTTTTGTCGCGGCGGGACCCCTGTTTTTTTGTGCGCAGGGAGGCGGCGGACAGGACGGGTACCGCCGTGGGGGCGGCTTCGGCCGCGGCGGTGGCGGCGACTAAGCTCTGCGTCCTGCCGTATCCTACGGGTGGGCGGAGAATATCTTCTGTAGGCCGGTTTTCGCACGTCTACCAGGTCGTGGATCGGCGTGCTCGGAGGTTATAGCGGTGGCGGAGGAGGCACCGCGGCCTAGGCTCCTGCTTGTGATCCAAGCAAGGCTAGCGAGGGTCGCGTCTGTTTCGCCCCGCTCTCTTCGCTGGGGAAAACGAGAGTTTTCGAGGCACTCACTTTCTCGGCGCGTCGAAGCGAAAAGTCGTTTGGTGTTCTAATGGGTTCTGGGGCGTGTTTGTTTCGCGTCTTGTGGGTCCGGGACACGGACATTGCTATTGTTCGTCACTGAACAGGCGGCGGCATTGATAAAAAAAGCGGATTGGGAAAAATATTTATTTTGGCGGACTCGCCTGCGCCGCTGTGCACGAAATTATGTTCGTTCGGCTTGTTGACGATGGACGATTCGGAGTCGAGAATCATGACCAAGCCGCTTTTAACGTGATGCTTTTGGCTTTCGGGGTGTATTCTTTCCACAACCGATGCGGTATTTTCGCTAGATACCCACGCTATGCATTTGCGTAGCACCGATCCGCGTGTTCGCACCCATCACTGCACCAGTCGCACTTGAGCGTTGCCCCCTCAAACGTTGCGACCGAGCTGTTTGCTGCGCTAGACACCACCACGTTTGAAGTACACATGCTGCCGCCGCTATCGCTGTCTCGCCCTCCCCCTTCTCGACACACACCATAATAAAGGGGCAGCTTCCCAGGCAGCTGTCTCACGTATGAATGCGTGGGAAGTCGCTCATACGACCGTCCAGCCTAAAACAGTCAACGTCATTCGGGTGTTTGCGATTTCCAAACTCTCTTGGGTTGGAAAAAATGTAAAAATAGTATTGAAACCGACGAATTCAATAGCCCAAAGCCAACCAACCCGAGAAAAAATTAGGGTGGAAATTGAAAAAATGGCAGGAAAAAAAAAACTAACCTAATTTGTATCTGATTTTTCTTGGGCTGGGTTGGCCTTGGATTGTGCTTTTGACGGTTTCAATACTAATATTATATGTTTCCTACCCAACTCCTACCCAACCAAATTTGGTATCCCGCAAACACGCTATTTAGTGTCGCTTCCTTTACAGCAGTATGTCCTCGGCAAGAACATGTCGCACACGCAGTGTCCCTCGCAGCTGTTCCACTTGGAACATGTTGAAGTGAAACTCGCTCGTACGATCGTCACACCTAAAACAGCACGCAATTTCCTTTAGAGGGGCTTAGCCCCGAAAAAAGGTGTCTACCAGTCAAATAATAAAAGTGCGCTCGTGCGTGTTAAATCACAGAAGCTCCGAACCTCCGATTCTCCCCATTAAATTCTCCCTGAACGCGTTGAGCTGTAATCCGTGACCCTCCCACCCGCACGCACCATCTACTGCTGCGATGATGCTGCACTCGCTCGTCGTCTGTCAATTATCTGGAGGGAATTTTTGTCAAGGCCACTTCGATCGAAACGAGTGCGGGTTTCTACGAGCAGCGCAACGTTGCAAAGGCCAGGGCTCGTTGCTGGCAGTGGGCCGCACAGGCTGGCTTGGTCCCAGCTTGGGGCAGCAGGTCCGCATCTGCTTCTTGCAATATATCGCATCTACTCATTTCGTCGACCGCCACAACCTAAACAAAAAACAACTATCTACAGGACTAGCATGGTGACTGAACAAGTCGGCGTTCAGTAGGAATACCATTAATTGGCGCTGCATTACAGCGAAATGTACCCGTCAAGGACATATCGCACATTGCCGACATAACACATGGGATGGTGAATATCTCGCTCTTAACATGTACATGGCACCAGTACCCGGTACAGCACACCACGCATGGAATGGTGAAGATTTTGCTCTCAATTAAGCAGTTCATGTCTGTTGGAGTCTCCGTGAGAAGTTCGGGTCTTGTCTTGTCTGTTCCCTTGTTTCTCAGTCCAACCCCCAGGCGTGAATGCGGCAAAAAAATAAGATTTCAACATCCTCTTAGAACGATGGACCCCTATACCCGTACCGCTTTGAGTATGGATAGCCGGCACAAACGATGGACCCCTATACCCGTACCGCTTTGAGTATGGATAGCCGGCACACACATATAAGATGCAGCTGCTTGGCCTGGCGGCTCACGCAGTAATAAAACCATCCTCTCCGGTGACGCATTCAACTATAATACTTGCATAAGAGTGGAAGAGTGGTTTACTCCGGAAGCCAGAATTCAAAATTTGGCGTAACTAGTTCCTGTTCGGAAGTCATATGCAGAAGCGCATACAAGAAACTTTCGTCGAATGATTGTCTACAGCATAGAGCAGTCATTTTTCGGTAAGAAGTATCGACCTGCTTGAGCAAGCATCAAGGAACGTTGCCGTCGGTCGGCCAGTACAACGACCCGGTACGGTACGTCTAATGGTAGAGCGTGCATCTTGCCGAGAGCTGACAGATGATGGCATACCCATCCTCTCACTCTCATATAACATGTTTTCTCTTTCCTGGCCCGAGAGCGCCGTTTATCAACATCAACATATTTCTTCTTGGCGGAAGCTGGCAACCGGACTTGCCTAACTGCAATCCAAGCGCTTATCTTTCGACTGTTGTCACTAGTCGGCCAAATAAATCGCCAACAAAAACTGCGTACCATGGTATATAGCTGTAAATCTGTCGTCGCTGACTGACGGGAACATGCGGTACTTTGTACACCTGGCACATCATATATCTTGAAGCATGTCCAATCCCTACCTCCCCGCTTCGAAGCCGTTGTGTGGTTCCCTTCTGCCAGTTAAGCACAGTTAAGTGTGCGCACTTGATGGTATTTCGAGGCCTAGGCGCCGGCATCTTGAGGGGTTAGAGACAACGCATTGCCTGATATTTTCACCACTCGACATCATCAACGACAAAGAAGAGGCATAACCCACCTTCGGCCAAGGCTATAGATAGGCTAGACAGGCATCTAATACATGCATACTTAAAAACATACCAGGTATAGTACACATACACGACACAACAAAGCAGCACTATTAAATACGGCAATAACCAACCCTAACGTAATCCGTCGGCACCTACTTCGACGGAGACTAAACCTTACTTCGCATACAGCTACCCCACGAAGCCATATTCAGTATCCGTTCCCCCCACCACACTGTTTGCCTTACAATTCCGATCCCTACCTCTGCTGTAAGTGATACATCAGCACCGTAACCATGCCTATTGATAGTGTATACCAGGTAGCGCAGTAAACGGAAAGATGTGAACAACCGTCGGAACGTTACCGGACCCACTCACTCAACCCCACTCCACCCCACCCCACCTCAACCCACCCCACCACACCACATCCTCCTCTACCTCGCCTTCCTCAACTGCACGAGCTGCGCATCGCGCTCCGGAGGGGCACCGGCCCCGCGGCCCGGTTGACGGGCTGACTGAAGTCCGACCCGAACGAGACCGTGTGCAGCGAGGGCGGCCAGGCAATACAAGCAATTGGTTGGTTGAAGTTCCGCCCGAACGTCAGGGTTTCGAGAGAGCTCGGCCACACCACTCCGGCGACAGGATGATTAAACCTGCGGCCGAACGACAGCCGGCGAAGGGAGGGCGGCCAGGCCACCCCGATGACCTGCTGGTCGAACTCCTTCCCGAACGACAGCTCGACTAGGCGGGGGGGCCACGTGGCGCGGAAGATGGGCTGGTTGAAGGCCGACCCGAACTGCAAGCTCTCCAGGTGGCACGGCCACACCACTGCCTCGACGGGTTGATCAAAATTGTACCCGAACTCGATCCTCTGCAGGCCGGCCGGCCAGGCCACCCGGGCGAGAGGCTGGTCAAACCTGTGCCCGAGGGACAAGTGCCGAAGGGAGGCCGGCCAAGCGACCTTCGCGATCGGCTGGTTAAAGTGGCTGCCGAACGACAGAGTTTCCAGCGACGCCGGCCACTTCACCCTGGCAATCGATTGGTTAAAGGAGATCCCGAACGACAGAATCTTCAGAGAGGCCGGCCATTTGACGCCTTCGACGGGGTGGTTGAATTCTGCCCCGAAGGCGATGCGGCGGAGGGATGCGGGCCACTTGATCCTGGCGAGGGGCTGATCGAAGTAGAGCCCGAACCGCACCTCGTGGAGCGAGGGTGGCCAGTTCACGCCTGCGATTGGACGGTTAAAACTGTCGCCGAAAGACACGCTCCGCAGCGCAGGCGGCCACGCCACGCCCTTGACCTGCTGGTCAAAGCTGTCCCCGAACGTGAGGGCATCGAGAGACGGGGGCCACGCAACCCCCGTGATGGGCTGGTTGAAGGAAAACTCTAACCCTAGATGGCGGAGAGAAGCCGGCCATCGTACCCCTGCGATGGGCTGGTTAAAGCTCCTCCCGAGGACCAGCACCTGCAGGCCTTGGGGCCACGCATTGACCTCGTTGATTGGCTGATCGAAGAGGCCCCCGAACTCCAGGAAGATCAGGGACTCCGACCATCTGATGCCGGCGATCGGCTGGTTGAAGCCGTCTCCAAGCCTTAACCTCTGAAGGGAGTCCGGCCACTCGACCCCTACGATGGGCTGGTCAAAAGAAGACCCTAGGTCTAGCTGCCGGAGAGAGGCTGGCCAGCGCACCCCTGCGATGGGCTGATTAAAGCTGCTCCCGAGGACCAGCACCAGCAGGCCTTGGGGCCACGCCTCGACCCCAGTGATTGGCTGGTTGAAGATGCGCCCGAACTCCAGGAATATGAGGGATTCCGTCCACCTGACGCCGGCGATCGATTGGTTAAAGCCGTCCCCGAAAGTCAGCCTCTCGAGAGAGTCGGGCCACGCGACCCCGTCGATAGGCTGGTTGAAGTCATGCCCGAGGATGAGCCCCCGGAGGGACGGCGGCCAGGAGGGGACCTGCGGGGTGGTGTCGACCCCGGGGTGCGCCTGCAGGTGCCGCAGCATCGGCGGCCATTCGAGCTGGGACAACCTACTGTCCGCGTGGTAACCCTTCAGGTGCAGCCGCTCCACCCACCGCCACCGCCGCCCGATGGCGGGGTTCTTAAAGAACAGCTCGGTCGGGAGGTTCCATGCCACGCTCAGCGCCGAGACCACCGGCACGCGGGTCGGCGAGACGGCGATGATCTCCGCACCGTGCTTCCCCTTGGTCTTCCCTTGGCCCATCCCCTTCACATTCTCTGGCCCCAGCCCCGGCCTCGGCTCCGCCTGCGGGGGACCTCCGGGCGTGTGCTGGCGGTCCCATGGCTCGCTGGGAGGGTGGCTATGACGCCTAGCCGGCCCCGCTTGCGGGGGGCGGCGGGAGGCCCACATCTCGTTGGGTGTGCCGTCCTCCACCCGAACGTGCAAGGTGGCGACGCTTCGGCAGACGCGGCAGAAGCTCAGGGAGGCCAGCTGTAGGTTTAGGGTGGAGACGTACCAGCGCTTGAGCCCGCCGCCGCTGCCGTTGCCGCCGCTGCAGTAGGGTTGTCCCCTCCCGCACACTTGGTCCAAGGCGACGGCGAACGCGTCGAGGCATCGGCTTCTCGCTGCGGGGGTTCGGGTCATAAGGAGGGAGGGGGGGAGGGAGGGAGGGTAGTATCACGCTGCGAGCAATGTCGTACAACTCCTCGCATTGTAGTTCGGACTCTGAACGACTGTAAGCACTCCCTAAACCCAGCGAAGCAGCGCGTACTGTGAGGTAACTGTCAGGTACGGCCGACGCCGTATTCGTCATTTGTCACGTGTTTTCGTCATTTTTTCCCTCTGACGAGTGTCAAAGCAAGCCGGTCAAAGAGCGTACCTGGTGATTTTGGCTCGATCGTACGGGTTGTACGCCAGTCTCCTAGGACATTCAGAGCAGGCATAAGTACGCCAGTCCGAGAGTTCAAAGAGCGAGCGGCGGTTGAGGCGCGGAGACGAGGGAACGGACAGCGGACAGAGACGATGCGATTACAGTGTATGCGATTATCAGATGCGGTGTTTTTATGTTTACATGCAGGCGTGCATGCGTACAGAGTACGTTCGTCCTGCTGGGGTTTGGTGCTGTTGTGCAGAGTAAGCTCGTGCTGCTCGTGTGTGGTATTGTTGTGGCGGCGTGCAAAAAACTTAGGGAGGTAGGAAACGGTGGTGGCGTGTGGTGTGTGACGGTATGTGATACCTCCGTCACGTCGTGAGAAACAGGAGTAGCAGTAGAAATAAGAAATAAGGGCATAAAAATGAAGTTCAAGGAGTACAATGGCGACAACTTCATTACTCGTCGGATACCGGCTATTATAGTATATTACACCGCATCTGTCTGCTGTCTACCTCGAGCAGGACTCAAGAGGGATCGTCAAGTGCAGAATGAGTCGTTCGAGTTCTACGACACGGCGCACCTCTCAACGCGTCGCGGTTTGGGAAACAGGGTGGCAGCGGTGGCGGCTGGCCCACGCGAGCGACGAGTCTAAACGCTACGAGACGATCTCCAACCCGCAGTTTGGCGAACAACATACTGCTGTACGGCTGTTGTATCATAACGTACGTCAGCATGTATGTGCTTGTTTGAACCTGGTATAAAAACGTTCATGATCACCGAACATAAAAAAACGAATACGAAGCAACGATAAGCAGCATTGCCGCAGCGTGAGCACCCAATCCGGTCTCACCATCGGCGCCCATGCGTGCGTGCTCGGTGACGGTCATATCCAGAGGGTAAGGAGCAGCGCAAGGCGGTGCCAGGGTACAGGAGTAACGTTGGATGGAACAACAGCAACCATTGCAACCCAAGAGCGCATGAAACATGCATCATGAAACTTTCAGAACCGAAATGGAACAATTGGCGCCCGTTACGAAAACGCCATTCAGATCTATACAAACTCTACAGAGACATTCCGACACTATTTTTCGCGCACTTCTCGCACTACCACCTACTTTTGCTTTGCTCTGATCGCTCGCCTGCGGAAAGCGGCTGCCACAACACCACGCGCAAGACGTCGCAACGACAGGCGCAACTTGAGACGTGCGCAGTGCGTGAACGTGGAGAGGACGGGGCCACTCTCTTGCGCCTCTCAGCAACAGGCAAACTCACGTCGAAAGCAACGCAAAATCCCGTTGACAAATTATCAAATTCTTCGACCTTTTGCGTACGAGCGTGGCATACCTCTCGAGCACAGAGAGAGAGCAAGCGACTCAAGACAGCGGTAGCATAGGAGGAGGAGGAGGAGGAGGAGGAGGGGGGAACGCGTGCCGCCATCGCCATGTCCGGCTGGGGCTCGTCCTCGGAGAAGAGCGTAGGCGGGCGCTCGCCGAAAGCTGTGGACGGTCGCGAGCAGTACCGCACCAGCCGCAGGCTCGGGCTGACACACTCGCTGACTTCACCTCACCCTCCAGATCTTCCGGCTAGGTAAGAGAGGGTGTATAGGGGAGATGCCTCGGGATCAGCTGTGTTGTGCCGTGTTGTGCTGTGCTTTCACGGGATGGGTACTGACTCTGTCTAGTTAGATTTTTGTGAGTTGCGGGTGCTGTACCGCCCAGTATTGTGCCTTGAAGATCGGACATTCTGGTACCGAGTAACAGCAGTTGCAGTCGTACGAGCCTGGTCGTCTGTGTCCAGCACAGGTAAAAGGGGTGTGGGGGTGAGATGCCTCGAGGTCAGCTGCGCTGCATTTGTGCACGGGACGGGTGCTATATCTAGTTAGAGTTTTGTGAGTTGGGTCTTCTGGTGGTTCTGTATTGTATCGCCCATTATTGCGGCTGTCTTGAAGATCGAACATACTGGTACGGAGTAATAGCAGTTGCCGTGGTCTGTGCAGGTAAGCGAGAGGTTGTAGGGGAGATGCCTCGCGGTCAGCTGCGCTGCGCTTGCATGGGACGAGTACTGCATCTATTTTGAGTTTTGTGGGTTGAGGCCCCTGGTAGGGGTGGTACCGCCCATTGTTGTGGCTGCCTTGAAGATCGGACATGCCTGGTACCTGGTGCAGCAGCACAGTTAACAGCAGCATCAGAGTAGTATTAATAGTTGCAGTCGTAAGAAAGATTAATACCCTGCCCTGCCCTGCCTTCTCCTGCGCTGCGCTGCTGAGCTGCGCTTGCACGGGTCGGGTATCTAGTTAGAGCTTTGTAGGTTGAAGCTCCGGGTGGTGATACCGCCCAGTATTGTGGCTGCCTTGAAAATCGGACATTCCTAGTACAGCAGTACCTCTGGTACAGTAGCAGTTGCAGCATGATACGGTACCAGGTATACCGGTCTGTACGAGTACGAGCACATTCGCAAGAAAGATTATTATCCTTCCCCGTCCTGCCTGTCCTGCCTGTCACGTTCTGTTGGGTGTGCGTGTTTGCGTGTAATACCGGTAGTGCGTACACGTGACGAGTCAACACAAGCGTTCTCATTTGCATCGGCTTACCTATAGGTTGCTCTTATCCCGTGGTACTGCTGTACCCACTGCTGTATTCATCTCATGCGTGCGTGTGCGTGTTGTGGAATTTCAGAGGGAAAAAGTGACGATTGCAGCAGTGGTGACCCCTCTATATTTTTATATATCTCACTTTTTCACTTTCCAGCTTCTGGACAAGCCGTGGTCACAGGTGTCGTCCCTTCCCTCCGGTACGTGCCTTCATTTTTATCTCGCAGAGGGTTCAGCATTCCCAACGCTCGTCGACTTTCATCGAATTTTGCTAACTCAAGCTCTCGCGCTTTCCGCAAGTCAATTTTTAGCACAAGAAAAAGTTCCTACGAGTACGAGTATGCACTCAGGGGCGAGTATGCACTCGGGGGGGCTCGAACCCGCGACATTGACCTTAGTGGTTACTACGCGGTTAACCCACTAGACCATCGAGGACGCCGACCAAACATACGGGTACCCGGGTACTCGAACCCGCCGAGTACCTGGGTTTTGCTCATCCCCAAAACCCGCGGAATTCAAGTCAAACCCGAAGCCGTCACGGGTTTGGCCCGTCCAAGTACCCGGGTTTTGATAATCCGGGATACACCCCTACAGCACATTAGGCTACCGGAGAGCAGCCCAGACTTGTGCCGAGAGGTGGGGCGACTTTTTTTTTTTGCTCCTCAGGCGGATGGGTAATCGTAAAACTTTTCCACTTCTATAATTCTACGGAATGTTGTACATATGATACATGTGATAGGAGATCAGCCGCAAACTTGTGCCGAGAGGCGGGTTGTCTTAACGCAAACTTCATCCACTTCCAATTCCAACAAGTATTATCATATTTTTTGTGCTAGAACCCAGGCACGAGGGCGTAGGGTTTGCTAAAATCCGAATGTGCCGAAGCACTGGACACATACAGTATGTACTGCTGTGCCGGTATTGATATGCACCAGGTATCCGCCAGTAGTCTACTGCTGTCTGTAGCGGCGACGTGGGACGTGGGACGCGCGACGTACCTGGTACTCGTTTACAGCAGCAGAATTATGGTGCGTGACATCTATTAATAATACTATTAATACCTGCCTGTGCAGCAGTGTGCGGCAGTCAGTACGTACGTACGTAAGGATAGATAGCATGATAAAACATGACAACTGCTGTTTGGACGAGATCGTACATATCATACATCAAACTTGTAGTACTTGCTTCGATGGAAGTAAATGCCTGCTCTCGAACCGCAAGCCGCGCGAAGCAAACAATACAAGCACCAACAGCAGCAGCCACCCTCAACGTGTTTCTGCAGCAGCAGCTGCTGCTGCTGCTGCTCCGCCCTCCTTCCCCTCTCACCGAACAGAGCATGTGCTGGCTGCGGGTCGTAAGATATCCCAGCTGCTACCCCGACCCCAACCCCAACGACATCCCGCAGGAATTTTTCTCTGCTTGTCCCAGCGTCCAGCAGCGGTCCACCACCGTCCCCATCCCAATCGTGCTGTGGTGGTGGAGATTGTTCCTGCCTACTGCAAGTGAGGTCGGTGGTCAGGTAGGCGCCAAGGTCTTTTCTGTCGACCTGCTGAGAGCTCTCGGCTGGAGAGACCGATAGCCGAAAAGCTTGAGTGGAAGATCGCAACAGCAACAAGACCACCACAGCACACCCTAGCCACGGCAGAATGTATCGTCTGGTCATCATTACGAAATGGAGGACGCTTCTCCCTGTACTGCTCCTAGCCGAGATGGCGCAGGTAGGCGTAGGCAAGACAGCCACAGCCCTGCGGCAGCGCATACGTAGAAACATGAACGAAGAAGTTGGGTTTAGGGGTTTCCACAAGAAATATTTGCGTTATGATGCGGGGAAATTAGCGATTTGAGTGTTTTGATTTGGGCTCAAGCCCCACCTGCCACACGCACAGCCTGTGTAGCTGCCGAGAGAGAGCACTAGGGGAACAGCCAACGCTGGAGACTCGAGGAGGAGGTACTATAGAGGCTGAAGGTGCGGTTCACGGTGGCCCTGGCGTACCGAGAAAGTGTCATTTTGTACAAAACCCGAGGACTGTTTTACCTGTTCACCTGTTTTTTATTGCCACTTTTTAAATATTACGTGTCCTCTCACAACAGCAGCAGCACAGCACACCAGCAGCCAGTAGGTCTGTGAGCAGTCGTATTGGCACAACAATAGGGTCCAGCCTAACGTCTAGACGCTTGCCATTCATCATGTCACCACCAAGCGCTCTCTCTCTGTACGCTGCTGAAGCTTGTGTGCACCACAGCCTCCCCGGCCGGTCGGGGGTGGCCCCCGCGCCGCTCGTTGTTGGACCTCTCTCTGCTACTGGTCGCATGCCTTGCAGTGCCCTCTTTGCATTGCCAACACATGATTGCCAACCAGCAGTACTACTGCTGCTGTACCTGGTACTGCTACTCGGATGATCTTATACTCGTAATATGTCATAAGTTTATAGTTTCCGTGCACAGCTTGATTAAGACTAACGTCTTCGTATCACACTGTTGACCCTGGTGCTAACTAGCTCT
>JAYJMJ010000357.1:0-10988 GCA_036873875.1 Laminaria ephemera
CCCCCCCCCCCCCCCCCCCCCCCCCCCCCCCCCCCCCCCCCCCCCCCCGGCCGGGTGCTTGGCGGAGAGTCACGGGAGATACGCAAGCAACTAAGCAACTGCTTTACGGAAGGGTGTTCGATTTCTTTCGGAACGGCACCTACGCTACATTGTCGGGGAGCCAAGTCAATATTTTTCGGCGGTTGGGGGGGGGAGGGGGGGGGTTCAATAATAATTACTGTATAATTGGCTCGATACAGAGATATGAGGGGGATCACCTGTCGGGTAGTGTGTATTGGTCATGGTGGTTAGCATGAACTAATAGTATTCATTTCGAGCTGCTGTCTTTACTAGACTTGTCACATTCACTTTTGTATCCCATTAAACCACGGCACTTGTGTTTCATATAATGCATGTTTATTGTCTTCATCCGCAACTACCGTACTTACTCAGGCCTACTACTCGTACCCTAGGTAGGTATGGTCTATACACTCAATTTACTATATCTGCGTGTAAATTATTTTGATTTTCAATACCATATACTCCCTGTACCGTGAAGTCGCAGACGTTGTGGGCCTCCTGTAGTTGTCGCGTTCTGGTCGGATGCCCATGTTAGCGTTGCTCGTGAAGTCATGTCCTACCATGCAGTAGCCGATTGCTGAGTGGTGTTCCTTTCCTATCCTACCGGGTGTTTTGACAACTGAACAGCTCTCTTCTCGAAAATTGATACATGGGAAACGCTTCCTTTTTGACACACCTGCTAAAATTAGAAGACGCGGTCTAGATATTGCTCAGTAAAACAGCGGGATCGGGTTATCGGGCAATGCACTCGGTTGTTACTAACGCTTCTCACTCCACCTACCAGTAAGACGCTACCGGCATGCGTTGGTCCAAGTTACGCTTGATAACCAAAACCATGTCAGGGAGGTGGTGTGGTGAGCCAATACAAATTGTGAGTGCACTGCATGAGATGCCCTTTTGTTGTCGATCTGTTGGTTCTTGTGTCGGACAAACGTGTCATTTTTGTAATGGGCAGTTTCCGGTATTGAGGTTTAGTACACTAAGAATCGTATAGAGTATTTTTCGATTTCTACTAATACGTGTGGTTTGAAAATATTAGCAACCGTGGAACGCGAGGATTTCATGTACTGGGTGGTTGTTTCACGTATATGTTTTGGTTGATTTCCATGCTTGGTTGACGTTTGACTCTTTTGGTCTGGTATTTTCAAATACATTGTTTATTCCACAAAATGATTTGGGAATTTTTCGGGGCATTTGGTTTCCCTTAATTCGTGACTAAGAAATTGTGCAGAAAGTAAGATGGGTCCAGCTATCTTTGTACGTATAGATTGGTTCGGGGGGATAAATTACGAGCAACGTTGCGAGAGACGCTTGGAGATTTCAGCGTTCCCCCTCGCTTTGTGTCAAGTCTGGTTGAATGCATCGTGATCCCTGAGGATACATATATATATTTTTTCTCCTGGAAAGAAAAAAACACACTAATTCCAATTACTGTCCCCAAACATAAAACCGCACAAACTCCAAGTCCTTTATCCCAAAAAAACGTGCATGCAATTCTATAAGGTAAAACACATGCAAATCGCACAGAAGGACTTGCGCGCACCCAGAAACCTCCCCGCAACGCAAACGTTCACCACAAAAACCCCCCAAAGAAACGCTTACACCAACAGTGCACTCGGAACAGTATCTATCAAGAACTTTGCGGTGTGTTAGCACAGCAGGTCGAGGCACATCATGCGAAGCGTCACTGGACACTCCGCGCGGAGCCAAGCCAAGCTAGGTCAAGCGAAGCGTCACTAGACATGCCGCGCGGACCCCAGCCAAGCTAAGCCACCGCAGGTTTTACGTATCCCTTGGCTAGGGGTTGTAAAAATGCAAGAACAGGAGGCAGAAAGACGCCCCCATCATGAACCACGCGTAGAACAACCGGAACGCCCCCCCCCGTTGCACCGCCTTCTCAAGGTGTTGCCCTCCCCGTACCAGCTTGTCGTTGGCCGAAACCGCCGCGTCGAAAACGTGCTCCATCCCCCCCTGCTGTTCGACAACCTTGGAGGCGAAGAGGCCCATAAGGCCGGAGATCTGCACCGCGTTGGTGACAAGGAGGGAAGAACGAAAGAACAGCAGTTGTGTTGGCAGAGGGCGATAATCATCGTTGTTTTGTTGGGAAGTATCAAACATCGATGGAAATAGAGTGGAGCTCAAAGGGTAGGGCTGTGAGTTGGCTGGACCTCACGGCTAGTTGTTAGTGGGGTGGACGAGGAAAGACACCTAACCGACTTAGTATCTATATAAATTAACACCACACGTGGGCCACACACGCGCCAGTCAGGTGCAAAGACGGAAAACCCCGCAAATCACTGCACGCAACAAATTTCAATACCGAGCCAACTAATAGCTAGTCGGCGACTAATAGTCAGCTAATTCACAGCCCTAACAAAGGGACAGTTATGTTTGCAGAGGGTGGTCTTCATAATGTCCTTTGTCGGGAAATAAAAATACATGGAAATAAACGGGACGGTTTAGTAACGACGCCGTATTGTTTCTCGATCATTTTCCGTAGTGTGTACGACTTGGCCCAGCTTCGACAAAAAGGTGATAATCCTCACTAATTCTGAGTTAACTTTTCATTGCGGGAAAATTTCCGGGGTCGGGGTTAGGGTTCGGGTCTAAAGCCAAGAATATTTTAACCAATTTGTAGAAGCCGGGCCACGGCCTATACTGCCCTCCGACCATTGTCGTGGCTCATTCGAAACGCGAGAGGCCCCGTGAGTGATGAGTGGTCACAATGGACACTCGCGGCGTTTGCACAGGCTGCGACGGATTCAGCGGTCTCAGTGGGCCGCCTCTCGGAGCGTTTCGCACAGGGCTGCAACGGTACCGTGTTGTCCACTTTCAACGCGCGGCGTGGGTGGTACATACAGCGCATGTCAACCTAAGTGGGCGCATTTTGTCGTTAACATAAGCGCCGGCGTTTTATTTTCCCTCGCGGGAAATCTCCTATCTTTTCGTTCCTATCATCTAATACTATAATAGCTAGAGTTGATATATAATAGCTAGAGTTGATAAAACCTGAGGCTCTTTTAATTGGATGGCTTTACCTTGGATTTAGTGTGTTTTTACGCACCTGGCTGGACAGCAATCTAGAGCATCGCGATCAACAGAGACAACGGCATACGCTTGGATTCGTCGTCGTCACCTGCCATGGCCCTTGTGGGGACGAACGAAAGACCATGGCGGGGACGGTCGATCACGGCTTCCTGTGCAGCGGTGTCGAACTTGGACGTACGTAAGAACAGAACCAAAATGCACAGTTTTTTCAATGGAAATCCCTGCCATTTTAAAAGTCACCAACCGAGCTGCTGCTTCTGCTGCTGCTAGCTGCTACTGGCTGCTGCTGGCTTTGCTGCCTTCTGCTGTTGTTGCCAGCTGTTGGGTGTTGATGCCCCAACACACATCGTCGGACTTCATATCAGATACCAGTATATACGAAGCATACAGCAGCAGCAAAGACCCATAGAAACCCATTATTTTCTGTTTTTTCTCGCTCTGCTGCTGCTGTTGCTGCATCGCACATGGCCCTCCAGGCTCGGTACTTGTGGCATTCACGGTACAATAGTAGCCGCGTTGTGAGCCCTTTCCTATGTGACAGCCACGGACGTTGCCTCTGTGTGCATGTGTGTGCGTTTCTCTATGTGTCAGTGTCGTGTGTGCTGTCATATTCTAGGCACACACACAAAACGATACAAATGAGCGGTGGATTTGTTGTTTCAAACGCAGCTGCTCAGCCTCGCAGCCACAAAACCAGTACCGTGTGCAGCAGCAGTACAGCAGCAGCGGTACAACGGCAGCCGTGTGCCGGTAGTCACGGTGTATATGTGTGTGGTTGGTGCACAGCTGGAGATCGAACCACGACAACATTTTCACGTCCAATGCAACAATTAAACACACATACAGTAGTCGGACCTCATACCAGGTATACGAAACATACAGCAAAAGCAAAAACAGTAGCTCATATCACACCAGGTACATATCATTGGAACGCCGGTGTTGACACTTTTCGACATGCGACGCCCCGGGGATATCAAGTCAGCCCCATCCCGAAGGGGAACCTTGTACGTCGCATTGTATGGCATGCACTGCATGATAACCCGTTGATCTCTGGTATCCAAAATATGGCCCCTCCGCCATTGGGGCGGAGGGCGGAGGGTCCGGCCCTATTCCCTAGTTATATCATACGTGCGGATTTTCTGAAAGCCGGCCAAAACAACCCCCTACGCTTGTCACCGAAAAACCAATCCTCACGACAACCCCCACGGACTCTGCCTACCATTGCGTTGCTGCTATGCACACAAAAGCACCGGTGGAAGCCTCAAGGCTGTTTCAAGCAAATATAGCGGTTGGCAAGATAATTTTTGTCAGTCAAGCCTCGTTAGACTCATTATACTAGTTTTAGTGTTGGGACATCCTTGACCGCTGTCCGTCAAGGGGCAAGAGGGCTGTCAATCTACATCTTTGGTTTCAAGCTCCCACCTCAGACATCTTGGTCTCCACCAGCCGGGCGTCGTCTAGCTCATTCTTAAACCTCGCGACCAGCGCTCGATTTTCCCCTTCCAACACGCTTGCGGGCACAACACTATCAGCCCCCCCCCCCCCCTCCCCCGCCCCCCCAATGACACCTCCCGTCCATCTCTTCATCGCGGAAACACCCCCTGCAAAAACGCCTCCGGGTTGCCCCGCTTTTCTTCGCCGCCCCTCGGTGGCAGACTGATGCTTCCGCCCCTCCCCATCGCCGGAACTCCCCTCCATTTTCGGCTCTGCGATTTTCGAAGCCGCGGTTTTTGAATCCGCGGTTTTCGAAGCCGCTGTTTTTAACGACGCGGGTTTTGACGCAGTTGTCGAGGCCGCGTTATTTTGCAACGACGCCCCTACCAACACGGGTGGTGGAGGCAGCGGCTCGAGAGAGGAAGGTCGCGCCGACAGCGGCGGTCGGCTAACGGCGGCCCCGGGTACCGCAGTTTCGGTGGCACCACCGCTGGCGCCGCGGCCTCCCGCAGCAGACACGGAAACGGATAAGGTTGCCAAGTTCCCGTACGCCGCCGGCAGAGAGGCTTGCAGCAGGCGTTCTTCTTCCAATTCTTCTGGGGTTCGTTTCCAAATATCCCCCGTTCGGGCACGACGGGCGGCGGCGTCAGCATCGTCGTCCGTGGTGTCCCTGCGGCTTTCCGCGGGGCCGCTGTAGAAGCGAGCCTTGCGGGCCGATGCCCTCCGATGTCTCTCGTTCTTTGTTTTCGGTGGTTTCGCGATTGGGTGTGTTGGTTTGAGAGTATCAGGGGGGGAGGGGAGGTAGAATCGGCGGACGGAATTGGAGTCGGGAGAGTAAATGGGAAATTGAGACGAGCGGAGAGAGAGAGAGAGAGAAGAGCGCGGAGAGACGTTTCATCGGGCTACGGTCAGATGACGACAAATAATGAGATAGAGTAAAGAGAGAGCGAAATACCCGAACCTCACCAGGAAACAAGTTGTGTAGGACCAGGTACTATATACCGGGTATCAATACTGTGGTTTATCAAACTCAAGGCTGCGCGTACTGTGGCATGCCCACGCTTTGATCGTTCCGTAGCCGTTGGCGAACACTACCTCCCTTGCAGAACGCTACTCCAGTTTAAGAAACATTAAATCATACACGAATTCCAGATACGTTTTCAGCTTAATTTTTTCATCATACGAAGACATGAATACGTTGTCAGCTTATATGTTTCCATATTATACGGATACGGTCGATATTTTCTGTCACCCACCTGCATAGTCTCCGCTACCTCCGTCACGGTCTTAAGTCGCTCGAACAAAAACGTCACCGCCGCGTGCTCGTGCGCCGGCCTCGACCCCGGTCGCAGCTCCCCTCCCACCCCCGCCCCTCCGCCTTCCAACCCCTGCCCGTCTTCCTCTTCGGTGGCCCGGGCAGCCGCAGACTCCTGCTCCATTCTTCGCAGGCGTTCTCGCTGGAGTAACGCCTTCAGGGCGTCAACTCCAGCCGCGCAGGCGGTCATAAAGGATGTCACTTCCAAGTCGATCAGGTCTTTCTCGTCCGCCGTCATGAGCGATCGCTGTAAGAAAATCGAATTGATAAGGGGTTGGGGTTATATGGTAAGTTTGGTGAAGAGCGATTAGGGTTTTTGAGGGTCTGTAAGGGGTTGGGGTTACATGGCAAGTTTGGGGGAAAAGCGATTAGGTTTACGGTGGGATGGGCGCGTCCAACAGTTGGTATAACCGCGATAGAACTGCACTCACGTTTATAGGGACACAACACTTGGAATTAGACTAGGATTAATTTCTTTAGAATCACACGCAAAAATGTTGTGGACAGTCTACCTGGAATGAGTGTGGGTTCGTTTTCGCGGTAATAATGGGGTTATGGTTTGGGATATAAATGATGACCTATGGTAGCGTGTGTATACATTTTACATCGGGCTTTGTTGTCAGCCGCTCTGAGCGATTTGCAGCAGGCATTCCGAGGTGGCGACAAGCGTTACACCTGCGTCGGTCGCGCTGTTGGATTATATTTTATATTTTGAGCAACTAACGTATCACATCGCTGCCCCTACTGCCACCGCACCACCACCACACCACCATCGTCACCACCCGCTGCCGCCGCCGCCGCCATCACCACCTACAAACACCGCCATTACCACCACCACCTACAAACCGCCATCTCCACCACCACCACCACCAACAACAACACCAACACACCATCACCCACAACTACCACCACCACCATCAACACATGATGCTACAACGACGCCGGTGTAGCCAAATACAGCACATAAAAATGGCCGAAATACTGCTCCAGCTCGAGGTCCGTAACCGTTAAAATACCCACTACCGGCCAGACCAACAACAAGGCCCGCGGTACCAAGCAACCGCATTTCCAGCTTACCTTAGAGGGCATGCAGTGATGCACGTCGACGTAGTCAAGGAAGTGCTCCAGGAGAAAGGTGTGCATATCTCGAATGCCGTAGTTCAGCTCCGTTGCCTGCAAAACACAAAACACTAGTCAGTCAGCTCGGAGTTGACAACCAACCCATCTGAGCTGCTACGATGTTTGCGATTTCCAAACTCTGCGTTGGGTCGGAAAAAATGTAGAAATAGTACTGGTATTGAAACCGACGAATTTCATAACCTAAGGCCAACCAACCCTCGAAAAAATTAGATTGGAAATTAAAAATTTATTATAGAAAAGAAAAACCAACTTAACTTTTCGCTGATATTTCGTGGGTTGGGTTGGCCTTGGATTGTGACGTTCGACGGGTCTAATACTATCATTATATGTTTCCCTACCCAACTCCTACCCAACCAAAGTTGGTAGTTCGCAAACACCCTACTCAAATTACGTACGTACAGTACGCGAGAGCTTTTAAGAACTTGGGCGTTGCTAATTTTTGGCTCGGCTATGGCACGAAAAATAATACCCTCTATAAGGTGTGCCTGTCTAATAATGACGTAGTTCACCTCC
This sequence comes from Laminaria ephemera, assembly GCA_036873875.1. NCBI lineage: Eukaryota > Phaeophyceae > Laminariales > Laminariaceae > Laminaria > Laminaria ephemera. The sequence continues at coordinate 7,511 of JAYJMJ010000357.1, forward strand.
GTTGCCAGCAAAACAACGGTCAAAGTCAGCCTCGAGACACCCACCAACCCATCTTGTAACAAGGTATGACAATTGTAACTCCAATACTTCGCAGATGTACGGAGGCTGGGGCGGATTTTGATTTTTCCCCGAGGGGGAACATATGAAACATTTTGGATGGTTTTATTATAGGGTCCCAGGGGCGTATGGGGGCTTCCATGGATGGACGCCCTCCTCTGCCACTCGAGAATTGATACCAGGTACCTGGTTCTAATTATTTCCCACCGTCTTACGCTGGCTCCGGGGCCCAAGCAATCCCCGACACGATAATACTCCTTAAGCTAACGTGACAGTCACGGGAGTTCGTGCTGCGGGTTAACCAGCAGTAGCCATGACGGACTTCTCTTCTTTCTCGGCTCTTACCCCAGAACAAGAAGCCGTACAGGCACACATCCAGCACCAACTACGCGAGCAGCGAGAGGCCGATCAGCAAGCCCAGCAAGGAGAAAACACAATCCAAGCACGATAGGAGACAGGAAGGGAGGAACAGGAACCCATGAGGAACGACAACTCACCCACTGACCAACTTATGCAGGGGTTGATGGGAGCGATCGAGGGCATTCAGGTGCAGCTGCAGCAGCAGCAGCGACAAGGGGCAACAGCTTCACAGGCAGGCACGTTCTGGCTTAGCCAGAATACCAATACGCCTGCAGTGTTCGATGGTATTTTCAAGCATGGGGAGGAGGTTCAGCGGAAGGTTTTGATATTTCGGAGCCAGATGATTGCCTGTTTTGGGCAGGAGGGCTGTCTGGAGGCGGCAGCGTCGAGCACACCAAAAAAAAGTAGGACTCCCGGGCGTTAGCATAGTGGCGTTAAGGATGGAGTTTGTAAAAAAGACGGTGGAGTAGGCATGCTTGGGATGGATCATATTGACGACCCAGATTACGTGCGTGTCCATGCTGCTGACCATGGCAGCTGGTAGCCCGAGTGAGGAATGGAGTATCTTAAAAAAAGAAGTTATATGCCCCCCAGTCTGCAGCAGAGAAAGCTAGCTTAACTCAAGCCTGGTACAATCTACGTATAAAGGACGGTGAACCCCCAAACAAATAATTAGCTAGAGCAAGTGTTGTTCGGAGCCAACGTAGTTCCCATGGAGAGCTTTTCTCAAATGGTGATGCTAATCAACAATTATCCCGGAACCCTTCCCCTGATTTCGTGGTGCAAAATAGAAAATTGCACACGAACACAAAGTTGACTTGCAAAGTCCTTGAACATGTGGTGCTCAGCGCGTATAGCGAGATGGAGATGGCGAGTGAGCAGGAGTTGAGGATCGGGACGGGACACCACGCCCTCGTTGCTGCCGACTCGGGTCGGCGCAATGGGGGTGTTTAAAACGGTGGGAGAGGAGGCCGAGGCGGAATCGGCAGGAGCAGGAGGAACGACAACAGGAGCAGACAGCAGCAGCAGCATCATCATTAGCAGTAGCATCACCAGCATCAGCAGCAGCAGCAGTAGCATCATCATCAGCATGGCAGCGGTTGCGGTGGTTGGGGCGCTGGAGGCAGAGGGCCCGGCGGCTGGGGAGGCAGCGGAAGGTACAGGGATGGTCGTGCGCAGGCGATCAGGGGTAGGGGGAGAGGTACCCCCTCCCCCTCGGCGGCTACGCCTATTATCGGTACCCGCCTAATCTATCCCATCGGTCGACCATCAGCCGCCGGTGCATGGGGCTGACCCTTGCAACCGGTCCCAGACCTGTAACGAGTTTGGATATGTGCACCAGCATTGCGCGTGGCGGGTGGACCCCAGTCACCCAATGCCCCCCGGAACCGCACCACCACGCCCGGGCGGTACTCATACAGCGTCCGACCGACAACCGCCATGGAAGCACCCCTACGGCCAAGCCAACATTGCCGCCACCACCGCCATCCATGGTCATGCCCCGCTCATCTATAGTTCCGACACCGCCGCTGTCGCCGAGGCCGCCGATACCGCCTACTACTACTATTACTACGATAACGACTACAGCCACTACACCTACGAGCAAGAGCAACAGTAACCGTCACCGCCGGAGTACTACAGCCACGCCAAACAACAATCGACGCCGTCATCGCCGCCGCCGAAGTTGTATCCGCTGCCCGAGTACTACAGCTACGCCCAGCAGCAGCAACCGCCGCCGAAGTTCCAGCAGCCGCATGAATACTACAGCTACGCCCAGTCGCAGCAACCGCCACCGCCGCCACCGCCGCAGTTCTAGCAGCGCCACCGCCGCCACCGCCGCAGTTCTAGCAGCCGCCGGAGAACTACAGCTACGCCAAATAGAAGCAGCAGCAGTCGCCGCCACCGCAGCAGCCGCCGCTGCCGCAGCCCCATTAATATCAGCAACCTCCAAGCCACGCCCCGTCCTCTTCCACTTCGCCTTCTCCCGCAGCATCTACGTCTCCCCAGAGTGCTATGCATCTACTCATGGCACGTTCGGTGCCACAAGGCGCGTCAGATTCGATTTTTGGTGCGGTAGGATTTGCCGGGTTGGCTCTTGCTAGCCAGACTCATACTGAAAATGTCGGGAGACGTGTGGTAGGGCCAGCCGGTAGTGAGGATTGGGTTTTCCTACGGATTTCCATCGACGGGTACATGGTTGGATCCTTTGAACAAGCCGGATTTTGGTTTGACGGGTAAATTAGATGATCCACTAAACCAACGGGATTTGCGATCGGCGTGTAAATCCTTGGACCTGTGTAACCAGCCGGATTTTTCTTTGACCGGTAAATCCCTGGACCCCAACAACAAACCACATAATCAATTATGCTCTGAACGTGTACAACTGGGTACAGATTCCGCTTGGCAAGGAGAAAGCGTTCACTGGAACCGGGACAGCGATACAAGTAGTTAGTGTAGGTAGTCTTAACCTCCAGATGCACGAAAAAACTGTTTTTAATGTCAAGTTGACGGGCGTGTATGTGATTGAGGGTGTTGGATCCAACCTGTTCTCGCTCCGCGATGCCCAATCGAGGCAGACCATTACCCTTCATAAGGATGACGAAAAAGTGTTCGGCAACCGTCTGACTTTCTCCCGTGACGAGACTGAATCATGTTTTGTATGCGACTCGAATGTACCCTCCCCTCACTACAGCCCTTACTGGTGTGCTTACCCTGTCTAGTATCCCACTTGTCTACGCCCCCCCCCCCCCCCCCTTAACGTAGATGAGGCAAGGCTGCCGGTGCTTGGTGCCTACTCCCTTACCCATCTTAAGTAGAACGGGAACTGTCTGCGGGTTTAGTTTTCCCGCCCGCCGTCAGTGGCATGGTACAAGCGGATTCACGTTTCCCGCCCGTCGTTACTGAAAGGCGGAAAACCTAAACCCACAGGTACTACACCTCTAACATCGGGCGGGAAACCTAAATCGGCAGGCACTACGAGTACCCCTTTTACACTAAGATGGGAAAGGGGACGGGAACCAAGCACCAAGAGCCCTGCCTCATCGACGTTAAACATGGGGGG
>JAYJMJ010000362.1:0-11645 GCA_036873875.1 Laminaria ephemera
TGTTGGTGTTGGTAATATTGGTATTGGTGGTGTTGGTGTTGCTGGTGGTGTTGATGGTGGGGGGGGGGGGTTGGGAGGGGGGGGGTGCTGGTGGTTGTTGGTGTTGTTGGTGTTGGTAATGTTTCTGTTGGTGGTGGTGGTTATTATTACTGTTGGTGTTGGTAATATTGGTATTGGTGGTGTTGGTGTTGCTGGTGCTGTTGTTGGCGTTGTTGGTGGTGGTGTTGTCTCTCTCCCTTCCACTCCCTCCCTCCTCTGCCTCCCTGCCTCCTCCCCGATGTTACGTTTCACTTGAAACAGCTCTTTCCTTGGCCCCTGTGGCTCGCCCCCAACCTTAGTGACGAACGTCATTGCACCGAACACTAGGGCTGTGAGTTCGCTAACTTTTTTTTTCTTTTAATATCACTTTTGCTTTCCAGCTTCTGGACAAGCCGTGGTCACAGGTGTCGTCCCTTCTCTCCACCGGTACGCGCCTTCAATTTTATCTCGCAGAGGGTTGAGCATTCCCAACGCTCGTCGATTTTCATCGATTTTTGCTAACTCACGCTCTCGCGCTTTCCCACAAGTCGATTTTTAGCACCAGAAAAAAGTCCCTACGAGTATATACGAGTATGCACTCGGGGCAGCTCGAACCAGCGAAATCGACCTTGACTGTAATTCGCCGACCAATTATTTGTTGGCTAGGTATTACAGTTAGTTGCGTGCGGTAGTTTTTGCGAAAGTTGTTTTTTTTGTCATCTGGCAGACGCATTTTTGGCTCTACGTGTAACGTTTATTAGAAATCGGCGTCCCCGATGGTCTAGTGGGTTGACCTCGTAACCACTAAGGTCGACTTCGCAGGTTCGAGCCCCCCCCGAGTGCATACTCGTACTCGTAGGGACTTTTTTCATATTGTGCAAAACATTGACTTGCGGAAAGCGCGAGAGCGTGAGTTAACAAAAATTCGATGAAAATCGACGAGCGTTGGGAATGCTGAACCCCTCTGCGCGATAAAAATAAAGGCACGTACCCGGAGGGAGAAGGGACGACACCTGTGACCACGGCTTGTCCAGAAGCTGGGAAGTAAAAGTGAGATAAAAAAAACGAAAAAAAAAGCGCTAAGTCAGTTAGTTGCCTTTTACCCGCCATCCAACTGTCAACAATAGCTATTACGGAGAACCATAGTAATCAGGACGACGAAATACACAAAAACCTATATATTCCGCCGTTTTTACTATTCATATTTGGTCCTGATTACTGTTTTCCCCCGTAATAGTCGTAAAGTACAGCCAAGTCACAGCTAACTAATAGTTAGCCGTGATGTCCAGCCAACTCATAGCCCTATTTACCCCGCACACCCATGCAGAGAGGCTGCCGGTCTACCGGAAGAAGCGTTGGCGATGGCGGCGTACTCCTCCCGGCCGAAGCTAAAAGAGGTTAGTGGAAACCTCCCGGAATGTTGGTGTCGCTGGTTTTTTGTTTGTAACCGTTATTGATTTGTATCGAACGAGACCGATTTTGTCGAATCTTTTCGTTCGGTATCAGCATAAAAAATGCTCGGATGCCGGGGGATGGAGGGAAAACGCCTTAGATGCGAAATATCAAAGTTCGATATCTCGATGTCACCAAAAAATCGATATGATATCCAAAAATATGGAATGGTTTTTAATTTAGGAGATCGTTGTAGTTGTTGTTTGGAGCAGTATGCCTAGAAAGGACTTAGGCAGGGGAACTTTCCAGGATTTTGTTGCTCATTATTAGTGTGCGGAGGCAAATGGTGGTCCGCAGTTCGGAAATCGTGGTCCACAGATCGGAATAATTCCAAAAAAATCAAACACTGCGCCGCGTTTCTCGCTCGTTTCTGGCCGGTTTTGGGTCCTGGTTGGGGTCAGGGTTAGGGTTAAGGTTAGGGTTGGGGTTAGGGTTAGGGTTAGGGGTTGGGTTGGGTCTACGCCCGTGCCTTGATCCCATCATCGGAAGTGCCTCCTAGCACGAACAGTCGTGGCAATCAATAACCCGACTCCGCGAAGATCTATCCTAAGTACTATCCTAAGTCGGTTCTAGGGGTCTTCGTATGGAGAGCCGTCAGTCGTTGTAGCCGTTACTATCGTTGTGACGGTTGAAAGTTGATATTGTTGTTGCCAATGAAATGGTTGTAGTCGTTGTATGAATAGCCGTTGAGATCGTTGTATTCGTTGTACGAACAGCTGTTGGGGTCGTTGTAGCGGTTGGAATATTTGTATGCGTTGTATAAATAGCTGTTGGAATCGTTGCACCCGTTAGAATTGTTTTACTTGTCGTATGAATGGTCGTTGGGATCGTTGTAACCGTTGGAATCTTTGTATTCGTGGTATGAATATCCGTTGGGTCATTGTAGCCGTTGGAATGGTTGTGGTCGTAGACGTTGTATCAATAGCCGTTGAGATCGTTTTAGTCCTTGTACCAACAGCGGTTGGGATCGTTGTAGCCGTTAGAGTATTTGTATGCGTTGTATGAGTATCCGTTGGAATCGTTGAGCCGTTAGAATTGTTATACTTGTCGTAGGAATGGCCTTCGGGATCGTTGTAGCCGTTGGAATTTTTGTATTCGTTGTATGAATATCCGTTGGATCATTGTAGCCGTTGGAATTGATTTACTCGTCGGATGAATGGCCGTTGGGATCGTTGTAGCCGTTGGAATATTTGTATGCGTTGCATGAATATCCGTTGTGATCGTTGTAGCCGTTAGAAGTGTTTTGCTTGTCGTATGAATGGCCTCTGGGATCGTTGTAGCCGTTGGAAGCTTTGTATGCGCTGTATGAATATCCGTTGGATCATTGTAGCCGTTAGAATGGTTGTAGTCGTTGTATGAATAGCCGTTGAGATTGTTTTAGTCGTTGTACGAACAGCCGTTGGGATCGTTGTAGCGGTTGGAATATTTGTATGCGTCGTATGAATATCCGTTGGATCATTGTAGCCGTTGGCATTGTTTTACTCGTCGTATGAACAGCCTTCGGGATCGTTGTAGCTGTTGGAATCGTTGTGGCTGTTGGAATCGTTGTTTTTAGTCGTTGGAAGTTGGGATCGTTGTAGCCTTTGGAGTCGTTGTAGGCAGCGTAGTTGTTGCATGAATTGTCGTTGCAATCGAGGAAGTCGTTATATAAAAAACCGTCGAGATCGTTGTGGCCGTTGGAACAGTTGTAGTCGTTGTGTGCAGTGTGAATAACTGTTGGCATCGTGAACCGTTGCAGACGTTGGAAGCGTTGTAGTTGCTTGTGGTCGTCGTACACATGCACAGCCGTCGGGATCGTTGTAGTGGTCGGCATCGTTGTAGCAGTTGGGATCGTAATCGTTGGAGTCTTTGTGTGAAAAGCCGTTGTAGTCGCTGTCACCGTGCCGGTGTAATCGTTTGGTCAGCACGGTATTTTATGTCCCGTGCCGACAATGCAGGAATATAAATGGGACTGCAAAGATGTTTGGCAGTTCCTCCATTGAGTCCGCCGTAGCCTTGAAAACTGTTACAAACTACATAGCTGACGTTTAAAAAAAAAAAAACTTGCGCGACGGACAGATATTCACGCGCTTCATGGCGTCGGGCGACCTGTCCGACCTCGGCGGTGGCGTTGGAGGCGACGCCGGTTTCGGGCTTCGAGATGTCTTCCTCGCCGTGGTCGACTCCATCATCGGGTCCGAGACAGTAGCGTCGGCATCATCGGCGGTGTCCATGTTGGCCATGGTCAACGACATCGTCAACCCTAATGGACGGACACCTTCACTCAGAAACACTACTAAGACTGTTGGGACTGTGCGGGGGGAGCTGGAAATGGATGATGTTGACATCTCGTGGTAGTATACTGCAGAGTATATATATATTATGATACCAGGTACCTGGTAGCCGTTTTTGTTTAAGATAGTTATTTTGTCTGAGATGGCTTTGTTTTGGAAAGTGGTTTGGGGAATGCGGCGGGGGGGGGAGGGGTTGTTTTTTAGTTTGTCTGGGATCATTGTTGTCGCCTAGAAACAAGATGGTTTGGAAGGCGATTTGGTGGGGGGGGGGAGTAAACGACGATGGCGTTAATTGCAGTGGTTGGTTTTAGCTTGGTTTGGTTTGGTTTGGTTTTGTTTGATTTGGTTTGGTATGATCGTTGAGCTTTGTTGACCGCCCAGTATGAAGATGAGACTAACAGGAAACTACCCATCAGCCACATCAGGGACCATGGACGCGTGTTACGAGGTAAAAAGTATTACGCGTAACCAGTCAGGGGTGGACGTAACTGGATTTTTTCCAGTAATAATTTGTTTTTGCAGTTGTAGTATCACCGCAGCAGAGCATGGCTGCAGCGGGTAGTGTGTCCGCGTCCCTGGTGCTGACGCCCAAGGAGGAAGGGGGCCGTGCCGCGTTTCTGAGGCGCGTGAAGATGTCGAACCCCGACCGGAAACATGCCCTAATGTCCATTAATAGTGTTCAACATGCTAAATGGAGTTCCAGCGCAACTAAAAAAGGCATATTCTCGTATATTATACCGGGGATAAGCCTCTTTCACCCGGGGGGATCGTCGTGACAATCCCCTGAGTTTTGAAGTAATTACGCGTAGGTTTTACAAGAGCTGTTTTCCCGTAATTGCGAGAAGTGTTTTAGACGACATTGCCGTTACACGCATCCCTGTCAGGCACTAGTAATCTACTTCAACGGCATTTGCCTGATAGCTTATTCCCACAATTTCTTTACTTCAACGGCGAGTGACATCTGGTACACAACACGCCTGGTGCAGAATGTCGCCGATATGGGTTATTGTTCGTAAGAGCCATGACAGACGACGACGACGAAGCCAAGCGTACACCGTAGCCGCTGTAGCTCGCCTTACCTTAACTCACCGTCGCACGCGGTGTGGTATTTATTCCACACGAAATCCTAGGCAACGCCATCTAAAGAATCGGTCGACGTTCTGCTGCAGCCATATTACGTAGTAATGATATTGCATTTTGATGTGTTAGTTACTATCGATCCATCGTTTTATTGGCTTTGATGGGAGCCGAGGAGGGGGGGCATAAGGAGGAGGTGTGAGTGGCCAGCTACGAGTGCCTTTCGTAGAGCGCAACGTCATGTGTGATAAAAAAAATAGACAAGACTCCAAACTTTTTTCATCATATCTACAGCAAACACCGAGCATTACCACCAGTAGCAACACCAGCTGTAGCAGCACAGAAGCAGAGACAGCAGCAGCGGTACTAGTGGTAGCAGCAGCAGAGGCAGCCACATCAGTAGTAGTAGCAGCAGCAGAAGTTCTAAGACCTACTGGTGTTCTCTCCAATCCCCCGGCCTAATGTCTGGCGCTCATCCAGCACCCCAATCCCCCAGCCTAATGTATGGCGCTCATCCAGCACCAGAAATAATCGTCTCTAATAAAATCAGTGAAACTGAAAAATCGAAATAACCACCAGTAAGCAATCAACACAGATCTGTCAGGCACGATGGCAATTCTCTCTGTCTCGATCAAACTCATTGTACAGCTTATCGTATCGTGGGGAAAAGCACAAATCTGCAGTCCAGCGTCAACTTGGGAGGATGAGGTTTGTTCATTGCTATATAGTACGCGTGCCTGCTTGGGCGCCCAGCCTTGATGGTGGCGGCACAGCTTCTCCAGCGGAACTCCTCAGGTCCTCCGCGGCTCGCTCTGCGTCCTAGACCACGCTCTTCGTGGCGCTCTGTGGTCGTATGTATGTGAGAAGTCCGGTATTGATGTGGAAATATATGTTGCAGAAATTGGCGCGTTACAAAATGCTGCACATGGTCTAAAGGCGGGGATGGCAAGTCAACCCAGGGCCAGCATCGCTGCAGCACCGGGCCTGGGTGGCCATCCGCGCGACACACTCATTAGAGAGACATGATATTACTATTAGAACTCCGAGCGCTGCGACAGAGAAGTGGAGGTGATCGCTGTGTGCGATAATCTACAGCAGATCAACCTACGGTAGGGAGGGTACCGCCACTTTCGCTGCCGAGCTGAAGTCAGTCGCTCGGATGGATGGACCTCAACCAAAACCGGACTTCATAATATTTTTTTTGGTCGCAAAAAGCAACAGTTTACGAGGGCGCATATCGCGAAACCGAACAGCATAAAAGGCCACTCGCGTAAGTGGCTATGAGCAGCTGCAAGACGAGGCATTGAAAGTGACCCCTCTACCGTAGCCTTAGTCAGCAGCAGCACAAGCAGCACCAAGATCCGTTTTGCCCCCGCAAGATCCATATCCATCCACCTAGGAAAACCGGGGATGTACCAAGGCTGTCCCCTGACGATCACAGCCCGATGTCGCGGCCTTTAGATTATCTAGGCTATCTAATCTCCTCCAAAAATCCTCGTTCTGCTTGTTGTGAAAAGGTGATCTTACTCGCGGTCTTCTCCGGTTTCGCATTATTCCCATCGGCATCTGGCAGAATGACGACAACCCCACCCGACTCACTGTGGGCCTAGGCTAGGAATCGCCAAGCCTACGTTAGCGAGAATCGAATACCCGCACCTCATGCTCAAAAGCGGGCGCGATTTACACACCAAGCGAGTAACATGACTATTCTGTAGGGTGGTGGGAAATGCTACGACGTACCAGGTACCTGAAAATTAACCAAAACAGAAGGAAATAGTTGTTATAGAAACTACTGCTGTAAATGCGTTTTGACATCTGCTTGCTACCTGGTAACCAAACAGAAGGGAACACTACAGTAGACAGAAACTACTTCGTTTCGACGTTTTGACACCTCCGTGGACGAAGCACCCGAGAAGGTTCACGCGCCGCCAACTTGACCACAATTAGGCACAGGCGGCGGAAAAGGAGCTAAAACTTCGTGAGGGTCAGTAAGGCGATGAAAACTGGCCAATGCATTTGATTTTTGCGTCGCGGGGTAGCCTGGACCGAGAACACCAACAATCGAAAGCTCGAGAGGGATCCCTTACCAGCGAACTAAGCGGACAGTATCCTGTGGTCTTCGTTGAATGGACACACAGCGCAGGCTGAGCATCGCTCAAGCACCCGAGCCAAAGGTGCCCATCCACTTGACACACTCATAAGAGAGACACAACTGCTGTATTATTACGGAGGATCACAGTAATCAGGACCCACAATGTACACAAAAATCTATATATTACGCTGCTTTTTCTAACCATGTTTGGTCCTGATTACTATGTTCCCCCGTAACAGAGCAAGTTGGGACAGAGCGCCCAACATAGGCACGCCGTCTCCATGAAGAAGAGATGCTGTGTGCGCTGTTCCCAGCAGCACCACCAGTAAAATCCGTTACATCCCCGGAAGATAGATAGGCGTATGTATGTATGTATCGACGCGTGCTGCGGTAGAGGCTCCTCACTTGAGAAGCTCTATGCCCACCCCAAAAACCGATTTGGAGACAAAATGAAAAGTGCAACTTGACGAACAATCCCATGGCCTAGGTATATATCAAACAATATTGCGAAACACAAACCGTACGCCAACGATACTAGGCACTTCCTCGATCGAGGAGCCCTCTTACTAGTCAGAAATGTTTTTGCCCAAAAGTGCTACCTCTATCGTAGCATGCGTCTATCCATCTATCTAGAAAACCCGGGGATGAACCCAGGATCTCCCCTGGCAACCATAGAGCGTACAGACAATTTTTTGGGGTATCGGTCTGGAAGATACACCAAGATCTCTAAAGGACATTTTTGGGCCTATGCCCCCCTAAAGGAATTGCAGTGTGTTGTCACCGAACATAGACATACAAAAGCGATACAGGTCCCTCCAATCCGAGCGCATTCTGTAGAAGTCCTGCGTTTTCTTGTAGTTTAAAAAAATGATGCGAGCTGTGAGATTGAAAATTTCAACCTGCGTGTGATCCTTTTGTCTTTTCTAGAGATTAATTTGGTTTTCGCGCAAGCAATTTATTTTCCCTGTGTTGTCTTGTTTAAGTGGTGGTGGTGTAGTGTACTCTACGTGTTTCGACAATACTTTGTGTTTTGGCGACCAAGAGAGAGTGGCACGATTGTATCATAAGCCTAGACAGCGTGGTCGCAGCCCTCGACAGGCAGTAGTGAGTGCTTAGGGCAATCATCGTGTGCCCACGCGAACCCAGCGATTTGTCAAGATTGCCCGAGCCAAGCTTGTCGTGATCATCGATCGTACAGACAGAAACAGACAACAAAGGTGAGACAGACAAACTTGGCATTTTGCTCGAGAGGCCACTACTCGTAACTCTGCGGAATATTACTCCAAGCGCCAAATGCGGGGGGGGAAAGTGCGTCATTGTTAGTGAGAAGATCGATTCGAAAAAGCGATCGATTTGCAAAGAATCTGGAACCACAAGCTCCCCTCAGAGGGAAATAAAGCGCTTTTTAGAACAAAAAAGCACTTGTTTAGAATAAAACGCATTGGTTTGAAGAAAAAACCTGGAGCTACTTCCTCCCCCCGATTTTGTTTCCGACGGCAACAACTCAAACTTTTAACAACAAAATAGAAGCAGTATCACCCCCCCACACACACGTGCGATATCTGCCTGGTCGGTGAAAATCCGACGTGCTCCGTCCCGGCATTGTAGGGATGCGAGGGTCTATGGTCATACGACTACGGCCATGCGTGAAATGAGTACACCTGCCACCGCCCCTCGCCCCCGGCGCCCCCGATTTTCTTGCACACGGCAACAAAAACGGCAAAAACATTTGTTTTTTTCAACCGCCTACCAGACATCAAACCCAGCTCAAGGGTTCATCACGTAAAAAATGCATGACTCCCGCATGAACCAAACGTTCGAGCAAAACACGCGTTCAAGACGCTATTAAATAAAACCAAGTCACACACAAAAGAAAAACGTACGTGTCGATATGCGACAACGAATTATGACATGGTAATGCCACAATGCCACAAAAACAGGACACCACGTATTAACATTATTATGGTGAAAGGCCACAAACAACATACCCAGGTACATAACATAGCAAGTGCATGCTGCTGTACCTGGTACAACACAACGTCACAGTAGTGCGAAACATCAAATTATTGAGACACGATACTCAAAGGCCACAAACACATACAAGATTGTGTTAACAAGACACTCCACTGTCTCAAAAACATCAAAAGCTATTGAGATAGACTACTAGTATACCACAAATAAAAAGGCGCAAACACCTACCAGGTAGTACGTACCAAGGCAATGTTAATAAGACATTTAACTGTCGCAAAAACATCAAAAGTTATCGAGATAGACTATGATACTATTAATAAAAGGGCACAAACACATGCACCAAGACGATATTGGTATGGCATCGAAATGCCACAAAGGCAACAAAAACAAATTATACCTGGTACCTTGTCTACCATAGCGAAGACCTCGATAATTTAGCACGATGTCATATACCAGGTAACGACAGCACACCATTATATCGACAGCGTATTGAGGCCGACGAGATCCGATGAACCACCAACGCCCCCCGAGCGTTCCTCGAATTTTAAATCGGCTTCGGCATCGATCGATAACATAGCACGATATAATATTGCATCATATCATATCAACTCCTATGGTATGATATGGTATGATATATCGATGTTATCAAGTGTACAATCATATCGACAACGTGTTGAGGTTGATGGTATCCGATGCACCACCACCGCCACCAGAACATTCTTTGACATATATTTCGGCTTCGGCATTGCGTATCTCAGACACGGCCACGCCAACGCTATACCAATACGATCATATCGAAACTTTTTCGTATAATGATAACATATCGATATGATAGTATAGAATGGCATGAAATATCACCTAATACCATACCAGATATCACATATCGATATATCATACCAGGTACCAGGTATCATATATCGATACCATATATCGATGTCTTCAGAGGCCAACGACATCCGCTACACCGTCCCCCGGACGTTTCTCGAAACTAATTTCCGCTTCGGCATCGATCGATAACACAGAACGATAGCATATCACATCGTATGATATGGTATCATATATCGATATTGCCAGGTATACGATTATATCGACAGCGTGTTGAGGTTGACGACATCCGCTACACCGCCGCCGCCAGAACGTTCCTCAAAAACAATTTCCGATTCGGCATCGCGTAACTCGGACACAGTCACGCTACCGCCAACACCCGGCACCGCTGCCTCTCCCTCTCCATCTCCCGCCCCAGTCGATACCGCTATCGAAGGAGTAACCATGCTCCGTTGCACGTGCGCTAGCCATCGCAGCGAATCCTCGTAATTCTGCCACAAACCAAGCCAAGACAAGCCAAGACAGTACGAGCAAGGGGGTAGTGCGAGGGCGAGTATTTGGGTAAGGGTGGGTGGGTGGGTGGGTGGGTGGGTGAGTGGGTGGGTTGGTGGGATTTTGACCAAAGGCATTATGCAAGGCCTCAGATATAAAAAATCGTGAAAGGAGGGGGAAAGAGAGATTATCGATTGATGACCAAGGCCGCAACTACAACCAACACCACCACCGCCACCACCACCGCCGCCGCCACCCCCCCCACCCCCACCACAAAAATTAAACAACAACAAACCGGATCTGTACCCCTCAACGATGCCTTCTTCTTTCACCTGGTTGAGCTCGATGCTGCGCTCAAAGCACTCCTTAGCCTGCCTCAGCTTTCCAAGGTAGAAATAGCTCATGCCCATGTTGTGCGACGTCACGTGGTGTTCCCCCGAGACACTGCACCGGAGGAAAATAATACATTTTTGTTTTTGTTGACAATGGAGGGAGGGAGGGAGGGTTTTCGCGAGAAATCGGCGCGTTGGCTATATATCGAGATTAAATAGAGGAAACCGTAATTACAAAAAAACAACCAAACGGCGTGAAAAGAGGAGAAAAAAAAAACACGGCTTTTAACGGTTCGGGTCACTTCTCGCGGGTCGGGTCGGGTTGGGTCAGGATGATCCGGTTCAGTGGCCCGACCCGTGAGATTTGAAAACCCCGTGACCCAACCCGAGATGACTCGATCCGTGATACCAGGTATTTCGAACAAGATCAGACTCGACCGATCAGATTTTGAAAACATCCTAACCCGACCCGCGGGTCGTGTCATGACCTGTGAAAAACCCTGAAAAAAACAAAACAAATGTTCCAAGAGTTCTGGAGGCGTTATTCTCGCCTGTTGGAGCGGCGGAACAACGTCAGCGCGGCTTGGAAGTCCTTCAGCGCCATGAGCAGCCTTGCCGCCTCGAAGTGCACGTCCTTTCCCTGATAAACAGATTAGACGCGGCGGCAAACAAACTCGGTTTTCAAACAATAATTACCGTGTCATCTTGCCATATTAACGATTATCGATTTACTCCGATTACTTCCAGGCAACGGTTGGTATTCATTACTCCGGTATCTTGCCGGTACTGGATATCGAATTAACCCGACATAATGCCAGTAATGGTGATTCTATTACCCGATATCTTCACACGTTATAGAATTACCCCGACACCTTGCCAGTAACGGCTATCGAGTTACCCCCACCACCGGCCCCATCGGCGCATCGGCTCACCCCCGCCACGGCAGAAGGTACCGAGCGACCACACCAAAAACTAGCATTCATCCGCACCCATCCCCACCCCTACCTAACCAAAACCCCTGCTTCCCCACCCTGACCTCAGCCCACTCCCCCTCCCCCCAACCACCCCCCAAACCCAACCGAACTCCAATATCACCCCTACCCCCCCCACCAC
>JAYJMJ010000362.1:17727-32951 GCA_036873875.1 Laminaria ephemera
ACCCGCCACAGCCGGGTCATGGGGTTGCTCCACGAGATCACGGCGCGGTTGGTGATGACTTTCCAGATCTGCTTTGCCAAGGTGATGAAGTGGTTGCTGGCGCTGCCGTTAACGTCGGTAACGGTAGCGCCGGCAACTCCTTCACCACCTTAGCGAAGCAGGTGAACAAAATCATGACCAACCGCGCCGTGACATCGTGGAGCAACTCTATGCCCAGGCTGTGGCAGGGGGTGCCCACTCACGCGTGTCGCTAGCATCACGCGCACGGTTGCGCGAGTATACCACAGACACACCAGCGGACGGCACGGCACTGCCTGCTGTCGATTGGTAGGCAAGACGCTAGGGCAAATGCCCAAGTTGGACAGCTCAGATCCCCATTCATGATCTATGTGATACAGGGCAGATAGACCCCTGGTGTACAGCATCTGCATGGCCTTTAGATCCTGTTGCCGGGTGGAGGCCGTATGGTCTGCATGATCTCGCACACATTTCCTGGGTTGGATCTGTACTGCACAGATCCTGCACAGCATATCATATCGACGAATATAGGATCTAGATGATTTAGATGATCTAGATCGTGATCTAGATCGTGATCTGCCCGATGTATGGACTATTGTTGTGGTTTCCGGCATGACGTGGACGTCGTCCGAGATATCGACCGTGTCCCCCACGTACCCCCGGATGACCGCCTCCTGCATCGATGCCGGGCGGCACCCGCAGATTCACCTGTCACAGCCCGGTCATGGGGTTGCTCCACGATGTCATGGCGCAGATGGTCATGATTTCATTCACCTGTTTTCCCGTGGTGGTGAAGGGGTTGACGTGCATCGGCGACTCCTTCGCCACCTTTGGAAAGCAGATTAACGAAGTCATCACCAACCACGATGCGACATCGTGGGGCAACCCCATGACCCGGCTGTGGCGGTGGGTCTGAGGGGGCCGCCCGGCATCGACGCGGCAAGCGGCCGTGCAGAGGTACGTGGGGGGCACGGTCGACAGCTCGGCCGACGTCCACGTCATGCTGGAAACCACAACGATAGCCCTAGCCTCTAGGCCTATCAATGGGCAGCATGCAGTATCGTGTCGTCCGCTCGAGTGTCTCTGGTATACTCGCGGAGTTGTGCGCATGATGCTAGCGACACGCGTGAGTGGGCACCCCCTGCCACAGCCGAGTCATGGGGTTGCCCCACGATATCACGGCGCGGTTGGTCACAATTTTATTCATTTGTTTTCTCAAGGTGGTGAAGGGGTTGCCGATGCTACCGTTGCCGGCGATAACGGGAGGGCCGGTAACCTCTTCACCACCTTGGGAAAGAAAATAAACAAAAATAGTCATCAGCCGCGCGGTGACATCGTGGGGCAACCCCATAACCCGGCTGTGGCAGGCAGTCTGCGGGGGCCGCCCCACATCAATGCAGAAGGCGGCCGTGCAGGGATACGTGAGGGGCACGGCCGACACCTCGGACGACGCCCAGGTCGTTGACGGTAGCGACGGCAAAATCCCTTCACCACCTTGGGAAAATAAGTTAACAAAATCATGACCAATCGCGCTGTGACATCGTGGAGAAACCCCATGACCCGGCTGTGGTGGGTGGTGTGCGGGGGCCGCCCGGCATCGATGCGAAATGCGTCCGTGAAGGGTTACGTGGGGGACACGGTCGACATCTCAGATGACGTCCACGTCATGCTGGAAACCACAACGATAGCCCTATGCTAATTCCACGTAATAAATCGCACGTCCTCAAAATATGGGTGCAACTATACAGCTGTAAGAGGGTTCCTACTAAAAGCGCCGAATACCACAAGCGTCAGAACCACACCTGTGCAGACTCCACAAGATGCTGTTCCTCAGAGGCACGCCTTGCTTATAGTACAAAACCTCGGGCCGTGATCGCGACGGATTGGCTGTCCTCAAAACCTGGGTGCAGATCTAAATCTGTATATCAGGGGGCTCAAACAACGCCGAACACCATAAGCGCCACACCCTTACAGGCTCCACATGATGCTGTCCCTCAGAGGCACGCCTTTCTCAAAGTACAAACCACAAACCCTCTAAAGGGTTATAATAACAACCCTATGCGAATTGCATGAACTACTCCGTATGTCCTGAAAACGCGGGTGCAATTCTAACGCTGCAAGGGGGTTATCACACTACCAACAACGACACGTGCTGCGATAGAGGTGCACCAGTTTTTTTCTGAGGCTCCCCACTTGAGGAGATCTGTACTTCACCCACAAACTGATTATGAGCAAACTACAAGTGCAACCCGATGAACTAACTCATGACCTAGGTGTACAAAAAATTCAGATTGAAAAAAAAGAACGACATTCCGACGATTTTGGGTTAAGGAGCCCCGCCATTCACGTCATTCAGAAACAAAAAAGTCAAAAAGTGCTACCTCTACCGTACTATTAGTACTATTAGTACTATTAGTACCACGCGTCCAACGCCAAACACCACAAACGCGACAAATTTGCAGGCTCCACATGATGCTGTCCCTCAGAGGCACGCCTTGCTTACAGTGCAAAACCTCGGGCCGTGATCGCGGCGTATTAGTTGTCTTCAAAACGTGGGTGCAGTTCTAAAGCCGAATATAAGGGGGTTATTACAATACCAACAACGCCGAACACCACAAACGCCACACCTTTGCAGGCTCACGATGCTGTCCCTGAGAGGCACGCCTTGCTCATAGTACAAAACCTCTAAATGGGTAAAGAAAGAACACTGCTATGCTAATTCCACGAAATATTTCGTGGTATGTCCTCAAAACGTCGGCGCAGTTGAACGGCTGCAAGGGGGTTGTAAACAACAACATCGAACACCACCAGTGCCAAAACCACACCCTTGAAGGCTCGACATGATGCTGTCCCTCAGAGGCACACCTTGTCATAAAAAAATTAAAAAATACACAACAGCTGTGAGATCTAGGATTTCGTCGAAACTCATCTTTGCAAGCTGTGTGTGATACTCCGATCGCGCGTGTTACGGGCTGTGTATGTCCTCATGAAGGATATAGGTCGGCGACTCCCCTTGGTCATAGCAAAAACCTTTACAATGGGTAAAGAAACAACAAATCTACGCTAAATCCACGCAATACTTGGTGTGTCTTCAAAACGGGTGGACTAACAAAGCTGTAACTGGGGTACTACTAACAACACCGGACACTAGGGCCAAAATCACTCCTTTGCTGGCCCCACGTGGCTGGCCCTCAGAGGCACGCCTTCCTCGAAGTACAAAAACCCTAAAAGAGTAGACTAGAGAAACAGCAATCATATGCCAATTCCACGTATTACTTCGTGTGTCCTCAAAACGTGGACAGTTCTAAAGCTGTACATAAGGGGGCTATTCACAAACGACTCCGAACACCACCAGCGTCACACCTTTGCAGGCTCCACATGATGCTGTCCCTCAGAGGCACGCCTTTCTCGAAGTACAAAACCTCGGGCCGTGATCGCGGCGCTTTGGGTTTCTCTTCCCCCACGGGTCCATTTCCCATGACCCCCGTAAGCTGCCGTGGTGACAAGGCATCGTCAACTCCGGTGGGGCGAACCTCCGTGGGCTGATTGGAATCCGATTCGTCGATCTGATCCAACGGGTCCTGAATTTTCAAGCGTTTCAAGCGAACAAAAAATATACCAGGTAGAGTTTTTCAAGTTTTTTCGAGCGTTTCAAGCGTGTCAATTTTCAAAAGTGACAAGGCATCGCCGACCCCGGTGGGGTGAACCTCCGTCGGCTGGTTGGAATCCGATTCGTCGATCTGATCTAACGGGTCCTGTCGTTTCAAGAGTTTCAGGCGAATCCGGCGTTTTTTGTAAACAAAATAAATACACGTCAGACCTAAGGTGTGTTTTCAAGCATTTTCAAGCATTTCAAGTTCCAGCCGGTTCAAGACATTCAATGCCTCCCCCGGTGGGGTGAACTTCCGTCGGCTGATTGGTGTCCGATTCCTACTTCATGATCTACCAGGTAGATCTTTTTGGATAGACGTAGGTCTTATAGGGAAGAAAGTCGAAAACAAATGACGATGAACTATTCGGCCACACGAACGAGCCCCGGCTGATGGAGCAGGTGGTGTGTCCGGGCTGCGATGTACCTGGTACCTGGCAAGGCCATGTACGACACGCGCGCAGCACGGTGACTACTGTAGGGACCACTGATGACGACACGCGTACTGACGCACCCACACCCCCTGAAGCACTGTTGCACATCCTTGATAAAATCCTAGACGTTGTTTTGGTCGCCCTTGTCGCTATATATACCAAGTATAGGGGTATAGCAGTGGTCCCTCTATACTGCCGGTTGCCCGCTATAGTGCCTGCGAAACTGCTTGGCATATACCTGGTATGGGAAAAAACAGTACTCGTAATGTCAGTATGCGGAATAGCGCGGGTTGCCGGTGCAGTGCCGGTGTTTCCGGCTGGCACGTACCGGCACTACAGAGGGATCTATCTCTACCGCAATAGCTTCCATGATGCCCGCACAAACATGTAAAGACATTTCACATTTCCTCCTAGTGTCGACTGGCATTGGGGATTGGGCATTTTATGCATTATTTTTATTAAAAAAAAAAAAAAATACACTCCAGCTGCGAAATCTAGGATTTCGTCGAAACTCATCTTTGCAAGCTGTGTGTGATACTCCGATCGCGCGTGTTACGGACGGGTTGTGTACAGTTGTCCTCATGAAGGATATAGCTCGGCGACTCCCCTTAGTACCTGGTACTACTACTGTAGTTAGCACAGGGGGGGGGGGCACAGACCTGACACATTCGGCCTATGATACTGCTGTCCATGTTCATGTTTCGAGATTCGAACTTCCAATGTTCACGGAGGTGGTGCAGTAAGTTTGTCTCACGGGCCCGGACGGTGGTGCAGGTAGTTTGATTGCTGGTCAGCAGGATGTAATCGCGCGCTGCTGCGCTGCTGCAGTCGGTAATGGACTACCAGTAACAAGGTATAGGGTATGCTCTGATAGCACTCCGTATGATACAGCAGCAGCAGTACGTGTTGGGCATTGGCGGCGTAATAACATCTTGTTTTTCCTTGTTCCTGGGATGCTGCTGCTGCTGTTGTCCCATGCACCTGGGGTGTATCGCTTTGTATATAGCTCAACTCGTGGGAGGTTGTTACGTTTTTACCCTCGGCGGCCTTCTGGACAAACCGTTGTCACAGGGTGCGTTCCCTCTCTCCTTGCTGTTGCGTTGCTATGATACTAACAGCGGTAAGCAGTGAACACCGTATGATACACACCACACGAGACAGACGTAATGGACAATCGAGCAATGTGCAGTGTGAGGCCTCTTTCTCCTCTTCCAGGTGTCATCTGTACGAACCAAATATTCAAAGACTGAGAGGAGAGAGAACACTTGATTGCCTTTATTTCAAAGGCAAGGTTGGACCAAACAGGTCAATGTACCACCCATTGTTGTACAGGGAGCCAAACACTGATCAGCACAGTGTACACACCAGGTACTGCTGTAGAGCACTGGTCCTATTCTCCGCGCCACGTGGAGGATCAGGCGTGGGGCATTCATTACCTTATGCCAAGAAAAAAAACAAAAAACCCAGCTCGACGGAACGCGGAGCTTGTCTGTTCAGGGCACGATGAAGCACTCCCGGCAAGATCTCTTCGTAGGAGGCGGTACCTAGGAAGTTTGGCGACAGCATTGCACACTCACCGTTGAGCAGTCCAGCACGTTGCCCATGATAACCACAGGCTTGTTCTCGGACGATAGGAACCTTCACTCTCGTTTTTGCGACAAAACTACTTGGAATTAGTGTGGAATAATTTTAGCTGTTCCAGGGGATTTCTACATTATTCTGATGCGTGTTTATTTGAATTATGCGTCCCCTACAGTGACGTGTGACGTGTCAGCGCTCAGCCTCGCCGTAGACCAATCATATCGTATCTTGCAACCGTCAGATACTTTTTTCTGCCGCACTTTCGGCTTTGCTTCCTCGCTTGCACGCACCGCCACCACACCTGCCCTCTGCCCTCGCCAAGGACCCAACTGCCCCCTCCCCCCGAGAGACCCCCACCCGCCAGATAGAACAGGATCAACCCACGCGAACAGAAAGAGAGGAAAGAAATATGCCACCGGAGTCTGACTACCGCGGTGCCGGTAAGCCTTCTGTCTGTCTTGTTCCAAAACTTCTCACAGCTGGAGTGTATTTTTAATTTTTCGTAAAAACTTTTGAAAGTTTTTGCGTCGGTCCGCGTCGATGCGACGTTGGTCGGTGTGCTTGCCGCGCTTGCCGGGGTGGCGCGCGGAGGTGGTACAGTGCCCGGCCTGTCAGTGTGCAGGTGGGGCAGGGTCTTACAGCTCGCATGCCCGAGATCGGCGGGGTTCGAGCGTGGGTCGTCGCAAACGGAAGAACGATTTTTGCAAGACATGGTACGAACCAGCACGTGTTTTTTGTACCTGTACGTATTTTTACTCATGTTTCTTTGCTGGTTTCAGTATGTAGGAGATGGTGTTGGAGATCACGCTGAGTTGCGTTGCGTTGCCCTCCCTTGCCTCGTGTCTTGTGCGTGTGCGTGTGTGTTTGCGTTCTTCATTTCCACCCATCGACATCCAGCACACCCAGTCATCCTAGAGAGAGAGAAGCTCTGTAGACACAACCTACGAGACAGAGATAGACGAACATCGCAAATACAGCGGATACAGAGTAGTAAGGAGATTTGGCGACGCAATGCCAACCGTACTGAAAACGAAAAGCGGAACATCCACAAGCCAAGCCAGCTGTTCGTGCCTTGTGTGTTCTTCCACCCATCGACCTGCACCACCCTGGTTGCCGTGCTGATTATTGGTGGTATAGAGATGTACCAGCTTTGTGGTCACTAAATATGTACCAGGTATACGAGACAGAGATCTTGGCTGCGTGACGTACCTGGTAAGCGACTTCTTTCCAGGTACCAGATACTGCTGTACCAGGTGCCCCTGGTACGCTGTGCTCTGTGCTCTGTACCTGGTACATGTACATATGACTCGTATGATACCAGTCTTTAGCGGTATGATAGCAAGTACCTGGTATGTACCAGGTACATGGTAATCCTCGTATTATATCATAGCCCCGGTGGTCAAGTGGTTACCCTCGAAGACTACTAACGTTGGAGTCAGTGGTTCGAATCTCGGTAAGGAGATTTTTATTTCTGAGACACCAACTGCCCAGAGCGCTTCATGGCGTGGGTAAGCACAATTAGACGCGAGTCGACGAGGGAAGAAAGCGCTGCATTCTTCTCGCGATAAACACAAAGGCGCGTACCGTAGTGGGGAGGGGGGAGAAGAGCCTGCTCAGTGACCCCAGATCTGAGCTACGACTAGGCTGAGCCTCCTCGGGCTCTCTTTTCCCAGCTTTTTAGGCTTACTAAAAAAAAAAAACAGGCTCGGATAGAATTTAAGCCTAAATTTAAAAAATAAAAATAAAAGTTTTTAGGCTCTTTTAGGCTCGGCACGTGGCAATTTAGGCTCGAAAAAAAAAAATCGGTACACTACAAAAATAGCTGTTTTTGGCTTTTTCGGCGCGAATTATGAAAAATCGGGTAGATCACAACGAAATTAGTCTGCTGGTCGGAATCATGCCCAATCAGCGTTAATCAATACTACAGCGCTGCTGCGCTACTCGGAGGAAAGCAAGGCATGCTCGTAGTGATTAGCAATACATATGAGGGCCTGGTACATACAACATACATGGTATAATACTACCTTTAGCCTCGGACAATGTGCAGCATAATATATAATATGCTACTTCGAAGTACAAGCACTCAGCAGTATTTTGATGTCATATATTATTCATCTCCGGCAAAGACAGGGCATATTGATCCACCATCATCAACATCTAGTAGATACGCTGCACCTCAACCTCAGCTTTCCACTGCCGATGCCCCCCCCCCCCTCAACTCAAGACCATCCCTGTCCCTCCCACGATTGTACATGAGCATTGCGGAACCACATATGCGGTCCCCGTACGCCTGCTCCTGCCGTTCGCTAAAGCAACACCGGAGGATCGAAAACACCCTTTCCATGAAAGCGGACGATGGCTGCAAAAGGACAACATCTGACACCACCGCGAACCACGTGGGGAGCGCTTCCTTATTGTTGGCCCAGAAAAGCATGTAGTCGTAGTCGGTGTCAGTGTCGTTGGCGGCCATGAAGAACTCTTCCTTCTCTGCAATAAGGCCCCGAATCATGACGTCTGTGACGAAAGGGAAAACCTTGAGCAGCCGGATGTCGTCATCAGTATACTTGTGTCTCTTCATGTAGCCGTGGTCCAAGAGCTTGGCGGCGCGAAAGAGCTCCAAGGTCGGAGCGAGCTTAGCCTCCTTGTGGCGCCCGATGTTCTCGTGTGCATACTCGCGCAAGGGGTGCACCTCGTCCTGGACTTCACTCAGAATCAAGTCGGCGGTTGCCCCCTGCACAAATACGACAAGCATTGCGGACAGGAAGAAAAGGTGCGTGCATGAATGGCAAACGGCTAATGCACAGGTACCAGGTAACGGACCAACAGGCGAAGGCTGCGCACGCAAACTACGAGTAATACATACGGGCTTGTTGCGTGTTGCCTGTTCCGTTTCCATCTGCAACATCATACAAAAAAGTAAACTACAGTACTACTGTTTCAAAATGATCTCACGTGGTCCTCTCCCTGACCGATCTCGGCTGCGACAATCGCGTTGACGGTGGGCAGAGAGACGTCGTTCACGAACAACCCCTGCTCGTCCAGCTCGAGCTGACTGCGGAACCGTTCGACCACGTTGAACGCCTTGTGTGCCTGGCACAAGTGTTGGGGTAAAGAGTAACACGTCACAAATAGTGTGATGACAGTGATTTTTCATTACGTGTGGTTTCTGGGTTGTCATTTTGTCAGTGGAGCGCTTCGGACGTAAGGATCCCCACCTAAACATAATTAATGTGAGCACTCCACAACAAATAACCAGCAGCAAAACATTACGGTATGTGTACGATACGCACCAGCGGAGCGTCGCCCTCCAGGAAAATGGTGGCATTGGTCACGTGAGCGCCGACATCCACCATCATGGCCAGCTGCGTTTTAAGAACAGTCGCCTGCTTCCTACCGTCAGGCCGTGTGCGCTCTAGCTCGTTCCGCATCCACTTTACCGTCTTGCTCTTGACGTCGTCCCCACTGCTGTACTTGGCGATGAATTTCACCAGGCCTGGCCAGTTGAGGGCGAGGCGCTCGTCACACTCGTACCTCGAACCCCACCGGTGCCCGGGCGTCGAGGGCGCGGCGACGCCCGCTTCTTCTAGAAAAAGAGCCTTCGCGAGGGGGCTGTGCGCCAGCAGGGTGTAGAGCTTGCCCAAGAACTCGTCGAGATCCGGAGCCTTGAGTCGCTTGCCGATGTTGTTGAACATGTGCGAAAAGCACCGGATGGGCACGGCGTTGTTGAAGATTATCTTCAGGGAGTCGAGGGCCAGAAGGTTTGCCGAGCAGCCGTCAGCCATGAAAGCGCGGCATCGCGTTGGGTCCAGGCCGTATTCGTGGACCACGACCCGGTTGATCTCGGAGACCATGTGTTCCGCGGTCATGCTCTGCCTGAGCATGCTCAGTTTCAGAACACGCTGCACCACCTGTTGGGTTGGGGATTGGGGACAATGGTCAAGCACATCGGAGATGGTGGACGGGAGGCGTTTAACTCATCGAAATTAAAGACTACAATTAGAATGGAACGATAAGTTTGCTATGTCCTCTTTAAAACACAAGGAACACAAAAAACGATAACTGTCCGTTGTCGTTTAACACACGATGCTCAACAACTCCGATGTCGATGCCCGATGTAGCGATATCTACATGTTTTCTCATAACATGCTTCAGCACCCAACGCCAAAATAAACATATCTTAAGTTATCAATGTACTCGTGCACACTTCAATTTTGTACTATTAATAGCTCCATTGCCCACAGCCCACAGCTAACTATGAATGAGACGCTCATATTGCTTGCAATTACCAAACTCACTTTACCGCTCTGATCGAAGAATCGAATGCCGAGCCCGAAGCACTCGCAGCGGTACGGAGTAGCGTCGTAACAGACGGAGTAGTTCCCGTCGCAGAGCTCGGTAAGGATCTTCCGCGACTGTTTCACGAACAAATGCATCAATTAAGCGCAGGACAGGCAAGGAAAAAATAAGGGCGACCATCGAGAGTGCAACGGAACGCTGTACGAATATTATGGTATAAGTGTTAATCCCGGCTGGAAAGGTTGCTCCACCGAAATTCTGCTGCAGCCGGTCGATGTTTACAATGAAGAGGTCGTGATACTTTACATCACACCTCACCGCCTCACCTCCTCCTCAACAATGAAGGTCACGTGCTTCCCCAGGTGCTGGCGTCCGGGCAAGGACACCTTCACGTGGTCGAAGAAATCCCGGAACAGCGGGTTCTCGAGCGCATATAGTGAGACGCCCGCACCCATACACCCCTTCACCACCTTAATATGCGTCAGCTTGTCGTAGTCACTTAGCGCATCTCCGTAGATGCCCCCGGCTGCTTCTGACAGAATGCCAAAAGCCTTCAGCGTGCCCTGCGCACAACGACAAACAAACAAAATATAATAGAAACAACAAGGGATACGGAACCAGTGTTATACAGCAGTAGTGATAATAGTGCGGTACCCTAGGCAAGACGGCAAGGCATACATCGTACGTACAGACAGCATGAAAATACACGGCAATTGAGTGCCTTCGTGTCCTCGTCCTCACTAATATGTGGGTGTGTACAATTTACAGCAGTACAGCAGTACAGCAGTACGGTAGGCAGTAGTACGAGTATACAAGTATTTTCGGAAAATGTACTTAGTTGTATGTATATATATATATGTTAAATAAAAAATAAAAATACACTACAGCTGTGAGATCGAAGATTTTGCCTCACCGCATCGTCCGTCTCGGTCTGTAGCAGCTTTTTCAGCTTCGCCTTGTGCTTTTTGCCATTGCAGTGCCCCTCCAGTCGATACTTGATGAGGCTGACCGCCTTGCCGTTGCACGCACGGCACTCGATCTTGCCTCCCTCGACCTTGTAGAGGCTGTCGTTCGGGCGCTCTTTCAAGCGGTCGTACACCGACACGTTGATCGTCCTTTTGGCGGACTTAGTCGCGGACTTCCTACCCCTGGGTTTGAACAAGCGGCCGGAGGCTTCCGCTTTCTTCTTGGCCGCGTCCCTCCTCACGACATTGGCAACCGTAGCGCGCTCTTTCTCGATGGTCTTTTCCCGAGGGGGCGAGGCGGGCGCCGCAGCGATCTGTTCCACTCTTTTCTGGCGCTTGGCCGCGGCCCGCTGCTTGGCACTTTCGCGCGCTTTTTTTGCCCGCGGATCAGCAGCCTCGCCGAAAAAGCTCATTATGCTAGATTGAACCACCGCTGCCGGAGGAACTGCGCAGCCGGCGGCACCAGCACCTGCACCCGCAGCAGCAGGTGCTGGGGAAGCGCAGCCGACAGCACCACCAGCAGCAGGAGCTGGGGAAGCACTAGCGCCAGTACCGGTACCACGATCAGGAGGGTCCATCACCTTACAATCATCGTCCTCCTCCTCCTCCTCCTACTCTTCCTCCTCCTCCTCCTCCTCCTCCTCCTCGTCCTCGTCCTCGTCCTCGTCCTCCTCCTTCCTCCTCCTCCTCTTCCTCCTCGTCCCGTCTGGATCTCGAGCGTTTTTCTCCCTTTTCCTCTCCTACTCCACCGTCACCGTATCCCGCTACACCGGGGATGACACCGTCAGGCATGATATAGTATCGTCGCCGGTTGGCGTGCGTGTGTGGGTACTACTGTACGCTGTACTGCTGCTGCTGTGCGTACTGCTGTTGTGCTGGGTGCTGGGTTGCGGTGCTGCTGTGCGCTGTGCTCTGTGCTCTCGAAAAAACAGGGTTTCCATCTCATTTATTGGCGTTATTATGGAGGGGTCGGATAAAAATAGGCTAATTTATTAAAAACAGGCCCCCGGGGGTGAAAATAGGCTCCGTCCCCGAAAAATAGGCCCTGAACCGTTTACTTTTAGGCTCTTTACAAAACCCCTGTTTTTAGGCTCCAAAAACCGAAAATAGGCTCTTTTAGGCTTTTTAGGCTAAAGCCCGAGGAGGCTCAGCCTAGCTACGACTAGGGAGGGAGAAGGAGAAATAAAAAAGTGCGAAGATAATAGATGGGATGAGCAAAAAATAATTGAGTAGATAAATAAATAAAACAGCAAAAGTACGATGCATTATGCAGTTTGTGCCAGAATAGGTGCAACCTCTCTGGGCGGAAATATAAGGATGGTTTGGTGTTCCTGTCAATACATGAATGGTCCTTATATTTAAGTCCAAATAGGTACCGGTATCAGGTATTGATACGAGTACTACTGCTGCTGCTGCTGTACCGGTAAAGGCTAAAACGCTTTTTGCTTCTGGCCCTATGAAAGTGTTTCACGGCGGCAAGAAGACCTCGTGCGGATCGGAAATTGAAGAGGGAGGGCAGTAGACCAACTGCTGTGACTCATGCTCCCGGCCTCTCACGAAGAATTGAATCACAAGAATTGAGTGTGTACTCGAACTCGTGGCGGAAAAACTCGTGGCGGGCACCTGGTGGAGTGGGTGCCTGTAGAGCGGGTCGTAGGAATCGCGCCGAGTGCTCCTTCCTCTCACGGTCATTTCTGTTACGCTTAAGTTCTGACTCAACCGCCTCGTGTCAACAAATACACCACCTGCGAGAGGGTGCACACAAGTACTGGTAGTACAGTGGCTACCCCGATTTAAGAGAGCCCCGCGACAAGCCGAAACAGGCACTCTTAACTACGCGTAGCTCTTCCCTGTGGTGGGCAATATATGACTTTTAGTATGGCGGGACATACCGATTTGACCGAATGCTCTAATCTTGGGCGCTCTTAAATGGAGGTACCCACTGCTGTACAAACCTGGTGTGTATCAATAGTACAGCAGCAGTATTCTTATACTGTGTATTGCTGTAGTGGCATGCACTCTAATTGCATACCTGGTATGCGGATACCCTATGGCGGTATAGTCAGTACCACCCCTTGTGTATACCGCTTGGGTACCTACACACGTGCCAGTATTTATGTGCACTCAGGTTGCACGGGGTTAGTCCATGCCTGTAGACCGGTAGTCTGCTTAGCGCTCAAAACTCTTAAAACGGATGTTCGATACCGTATGAAATGAAATTCGCCTACACGCACGTACCTGGTGCGTTTTGTACCGAGCACCGAGCACGAGATGAAAGGGATCAACTGCAGTACGGAGTAGAGACGGAACCACATCTCGCCGACTCTCCCACCTCTTCTTCAGCTCGAAATGGCAATGCCTTACGTACGAGCGAGCATGAGTTCTGAGTCACGGTCTCGTATCATAAGCTCCTGGGAGCGAACGAGCGGCTGCGTGTATATCACGGTCTGACTTCATATCGGCGGGTAAACAGACACTTAAAACACCGGCCGTACTCCTAGCGGTGTACGTCCCCGTATCATAGCGTGTAGCCGACCAACACAAACACAGCCGCGGCAGTGTCACCAACGAAACGTAACGCACTTACGCTATAATACGTACCAGGGTACTGTTTTTCTGTGACATGAAAGAGTTCTAAGTCGGAGAGGCGTGTTCAATCCCCACACCCTTTCGTTATTGGCCCACTCGCCACGTTCGCGTGCCTCTGGTGGCAACATCACCTTGCAAATATTCTCGTGCAGCACCTTCTGTCCAATTTCTATCTTGCACGTCGGCCCAGACCCAACCCGACCTTAACCCCAATTCCAGCCCCAACCCCAACCTTTTAGCGGGCTCAAGATCGATAGGGGCGATCACGCGGGTCCGCCTCGTGTTTTGGTGGTGTTTTACAAAAAGAAAACGGCCGGCCGAAAGGTCAGCCATAGCCTCGATCAATTAGACAGTGGGTGTTGCACGAGTTTTGCTGGAAGATGGTGTTGCAATTAGGGCCTCTGCGCACTTTCGTCGCACTTTCGTGCCAGATACACCGTTGGTGGTATATACACTCTTGCGGCCGGTGTTATCGTGGCCAGCAGACAGCGGTCGCGGCCAGCAGACAGCGGTCGCAGCAGCTACTCGTACTCTTTGTACTGGTGCGTTCGCCGATGGAACGGGATGACGTCCAGCAGTCGTCTAATGATGCCCGCAATGTTTGTACCAGTATGTTTTTGGGAGGTGCTATTCACGACACTACCATACCATAACTATGCTACCCATTGTATACTGATGTTTCGGGATGGTTCAGTGGTGAACACGCATGCACACGTATTGATGCCCTGTTCCCGTTTGGCACCCTTATCCCACTCGGACCTGATTCCGTTTGGACGTAAGCCCTCCAAACTAACCCTGGGTAGATACACAATCAGCGCCGGCAGGATCCACCTAGCACCCTTGTCCCACGGCCCCCGCCTAAACTCGAGGGTCGGCCATAGCAAATCGAGGGTCGGCCACAGCCAGCAAATTATTTCAAGGTGGTAAACTCAAGGCCCACCGAGCACCCTGATCAGGCGCCGCCCGACCAAAATCGAGGATCGGTCACAGCTATTAATAATCGACGGTCGGCCACAGCCAGCAAACGATTTCGTCGACTATGTGGTATGCGGCCCTCTCAGTCGTAGCCACGAGTCTTGCCGCGAACCTTGGAAGTCTCCAGCCATGATAGGAACATGCTAGGAACGGTAGTGCTGTGTACCATTGTGGGCCCAACTATAAGCTACGTTTGTATTGGCTTATAATTAGGAAACGTGGCTTTTATTTAAACCCAGAATGATACACGAATTGGCTCATTTTCGACGAAATGGTTGATAGTCCACCCTGTTAATACTTACTAGTGTCAAATACCTTATACCTTATCATTACCTCTTCGTTCCGAGAAAATTCCCAGGTGGTTGGAGGTATTCCGAGAAATTTTCTAGGTGGTCGCAGTGTTTCCGAGAAATTGACTGGGATAACGTAACACTATTAATAGGATAACACTTAGCTACGTTATGGAGCCTAACACGGCGGCTTGGCAACGTGCTAACACAGTGTTAGCACAGGAGGCGCAACCGCCTAACACGCTAACATAGTGTTGAATCCTTATCCACGAACGTTTTTTCGCAGTAATGCTATGTTTCTTCTGGATCTCGTCGGCTCTGGTACGGTAACATGATGGTGTTACGCCGTGATCGGGTGTGGCACATTATTGTGTTTTTTGGCGTAGCCATGGTTGACCCACCCTAACCCTAACCCTAACCCTAACCC
>JAYJMJ010000362.1:36436-48071 GCA_036873875.1 Laminaria ephemera
TGCTCCGTCTCGAAAGGGATGCGTGGTCAATGGTCAAATGACTAAGGCAAGCAACAAATGAGTACGCCCCCTCCCCCTCGATGACGCCCCAAACGTTGGGAAACCCATCGCGGCTTCTACCGGGATATACGAAGTATGCCCTTGAGATCGGCATCCTTGTTTTTGGGGAATAACTACTTGGAGTTTATGTGGGATTTTCTTTTGATGTTCTAAAGAGTTGTTAGTATGTACGTCAGGGTTGGCAAGGTGCTCTCACCCCCCTCCTCCGCCTCCTCGATGATGCCTCAGACGCCTGAGAAACCCATACTGATGTAACACTGATGAGGACGCTGTTGAAACCATCTCCATTTAACGTGTCTTATATTGTGGTGTGATGTTTCCGTTGTTGCAGTACTCTTGATACGTACTGTACCAGGTATGGTATGATGACAACAAGCTGAACCCGACAACGACTATTTCTGGTTTTTGTTTATTTTATTTTGTTGTTGCGGTACTTCGAGGATAACCGGCTTTCTTCCCCGTAACTGCTGTGATTCAGCGGCCTCCGTACAACGTTTGCCATATGTTTTAGTGTCGTCGTTGTTGTTGTTGTTGTTCTTCCAATACTTCGAGGACAAAAGGCTGAACCCAAGAACAATTAGTTTGTGCGATTTGTTTTTCATGATTTGATGTTCCACAGGACAAGCACCTGCCTGTATCAGCGATGGAATGGCCTTCTTCCGATGTTTTTTTAAAAAACGATCTAGATCGTTGTTATTTCAGTACGTTGAAGACACCACGCTGAACCCGACAACGATCCTTCTCTATTTTATAGTGATCGCAGGGTTCCCCTTTCCCCTCTGGCATGTTGGCTTGAAACACCGTAAGTTGAAAAGGGGGAACATAGGCGTCCCTATGAGCTGTACACCAGGTATAACATAAAAAAAGCTCTTGAAAACTCAGGAAAAGCAAACAGCCATCGCGCAAGAAACCGGGCAAGTAACACCGACCAGCCCAAACGAGGTTTTAGTTTAGTCTATTGCTGTTGTTCCCGGCATTTGGAGGGCACGAATCAAAAACCGAAGGATGTGTCGCCCGGGATGTGCGGGATGGCCGTGGTGTTTGTTGTGAGCGGGCCCATATTGCAACACTTCTGAAACGATCTCCGTTCATTTTTTTTTCCCCCCCATATTTCATTGTTCGTTGTTGTAGTATTTCGAAGACACCAAACATATCCCGAAGCGCGTATTGTGTGTGATGAAACCGTCTCCGTTCAACCTGTACATTTTTTAGAGGTTGACGTTGTTCCAGTATTTCGAGGACACCAAGCAGCATGCGAAGGACGTGTTGCCCCCGTTGTGAAGGATGACGGTACTACCCCGCCCCCCCCCCGCCCTACCCCCCTCAATGACACCTCGAAATCTTGTGAAATCCCTTACTGTATTTTTTATGTTTTCCAATACTACCCCCCCCCGTCCGCCCTCAAAGACGCGTCGAAAGGTTGTGAAGCCCCTTTTACGATATGATTTAATGTTGTGCCAGCAATACCAATACTCGGAGGTCAACAGAGTGATCCTGGCAACGACTATTTTCTGTTTGTTTTGTGATTTATTGTGTCGTTGTTGCTCCAGTATTTTGAGGACACCAAGCAGAACCCGAAGAATGTAGTGCCCGGAATATGGAGGATGGTGCTGGTGTTCTCCTTGGCGATGCTGGCCTTCCTCGCGACCAACGGTTTCTGGCCACAGTTGCCGCTGGCGGTTCGATTCTTCACCGCAGCTCTCTTTGGGGTATTGCAGGTGCGGTATGGTATACGATGTGATACATGAGATGTGGTTGTTGTATGATTTTTGAATGGTATGATATGGTTATGGTATGGTATGATAGCACGGTATGATGTGGTATGATGTGGTATGATCTGGTATGGTACGGTATTGTATTTTTTTATGTGTTTTGATACGAGTTACCCCTGGCCGTTCGATGCTTGACCGCCATGGTGTTCGGAATATTGCAGGTGCGATGTGAGACATGTCCTTGTACGTTATGGTATGGTATGCTATGGTGTCGTGTGATATAATAATGTTTGGTATGATATTATATGGTATCGTACATTTTGTTGTGGTATGCTACGGTTCTGGCCGGCGTCCCTGGCTGTTCACTTCTTGACCGCCACGCTTTTCGGGGTGTTGCAGGCGCGGTTTGGTGTGGTATGGTATTTTGATGACATGCCGTGATACTGGTATGATACATGATACGACAGGATACGATTTGATACATGCTACGATATACGATCATGCGTTTGAACCTTCCTCTTACTCGTTTATTTCCGCTTTCTGTTGCCCTCCGGAATGGTCGCAGGTGTGTCTTGCCTGAATAGATTCGGTTAACCTTGCTCTTGCTTCGTTGTACTTCCGGTTTTTTGTTGCCCTCCGGGATGGCCGCGGTTGTGCCTCCCCTCCGTTTATCTGTCCGCCGCAGGCCCTTCCGCTGATGCACGTGATGCACGACTGCTCGCACACGGCGTTCGGACGAACCGAGAAATGGCACTCGTGCGCGGGACGGCTGTTCATGGACTTTTACGCCGGGGCTAACCTGACGTCATGGCACTACCAGGTACACCTACACCCCCCCCGTCGCGCCGCTCTCCCCCCCCCCCTCCTCTCGTCTTGAGGTACTACCTATTGCACTTACAGGCTACAGTACGTACACTCGGGATAGTGCAATGGCAGCAGCAGTTGGTAACTTTTTGTGAAAGCATATCATCAGCCGGCGGCGTACAGTATTAGTTTTTTTAGTGTTTTTGCCGGAGCTTTTTTCATGCGTTCTTTGGTTTGGTGGTGTATTTGGTGGTTCGTTATGTTGGCTCGATTTTTGTTGCTTCGTTTCGTTGGCTTGTTGGTTTGTTTAACTGTTGGGTTTTTGTGTGTTTTGTTTGTTTGCACGTGTATGTATTTGTTTGTGTGTCTTGTCTTGTTTATGTTAGTTTGCTTCTTTGTCCGTTTCACCCACCCACCCCTCCCCGCTCCGTCTCGAAAGGTATGCGTGGTCTGTGGTCAAATGACTAAGGCAAGCAACAAATGAGTACGCCCCCCCCCCCCCTCCCCGAATTTTTGTGTTTCTGGTCTGTTCCGCCCCTCCTCCCCCCCCACCCCCCCCCGCCCGATTTTTGTGTTTTTTGTCCGTTGTTCCCACTCACCCCCGTCTCTCCGAATGTTTGCGGTTTTATTTCATCTTTTTCACGTTTTTCGCTTCAGCACGTGGTGGGCCACCACATTTACACGAACGTCTTCGGTGCCGACCCGGACCTCCCAGAGACGGCGGAGGGCGACCCGCGGCGGCTGGTCCACCGGCAGAAGAACTCCTCGATGTACAAGTACCAGCACATTTACTTGCCCCCTCTCTACGGCATCCTCGGCCTTAAGGTGACAACATGGGATGGGATTTTTTTTTGTAATAAAATTACTTCAAATACGTCAAATGCTACGGTAAAGGTGCAGTATTTTTTTTGTGAGTCTCCTCACTTGAGGAGCTCTATACCTCACCCAAAAAAATTATTTTGCCGCATCCTCGGCCTTAAGGTGACAACATGGGATGGGATTTTTTTTGTAATAAAATTATTTCAAATACATCAAATGCTACGGTAAAGGTGCAGTATTTTTTTCTTGAGGAGCTCTATACCTCACCCAAAAAAATTATTTTGAGTCGTAAAAACTGAAAGTGCAACCCGGTGACCAAAAACCCATGGCCTATATAGGTATAAAAAATGTTCATATTGCAACTCAAGAATGGCATTTTCCGACGAATTTGGGTTAAGGAGCCCCGTCATTCAGAAAAAAAAAAAATTGCTTAAAAGTGCCACCTCTGTCGTTGCACGCGTGGTGAGTTCGAAACGGCCAACATGTAGACCATGTAACTAGTAATATGTTAATATATTAATACCAGTATATTTTGGCACGGATCGAAGTGCAAAGCCCTTCTCTCACCTCTTCATCCCTATCCTGGTGTTTTTTTTTTTCAACATATTTGCTCCACACCCCCTTTTCATCGTCCGCGCGCGACGTGCGCAACCGTTGTTGCCTGCTGCCATGTGACGTGACGCTTTTACCAACCATCATTTTCGGCTGCTGTATGGCTTTGACACGTGTGACAACCATTGTTCGGCTGCCCATGATACCAACCGAGGTTTGGCTGTGGTGTGAGTTGTGAGTATTTTAACATCCATTATCCTGTGACGAGACCTCCTTGCTATCCTAGAACCGCGGCACTAAATTGCAAGCCACACGCGATTTTCAGGGTTTAATGGGTTTCAGGGTGAAACGCGTTGTCGGACCAACCCCAATGGACCACACCTCCATTTTGATTGGTCAACCTTGTACCCTGATCCCACCCGGACCTGATCCCACTTGGCACGTGCAGAAATATAATGAGTTCTCTGCAGGAGCCGCCGGGAGCCGTGAGCGCGTAAGCGCGAAACGTAATCTTGTGGCTTGCAACTAGTGCTGCAGTTCTAGGCAAGGAGCCGCGCCCTTATTCCGCTGTCGTGTGGCCAACACGTTTCACAACCCCATTGTTCGGCTGCCATGATATACCAACCGATGTTTGACTGCTGTATGGCCCACGCGTGTGACAACCATTGTTTTGCTGCCATGTGACTGACGCGTGGGAGAACCATTGTTCGGTTTCCATTTGACGACGCGTGTGACAGCCATCGTTCTGCTGCCTTGCGATATGACTTTTAGTAGCCGTTGTTCGACTGCAATGTGACTTGAGACACGTGTGACAACCATGGTTCTGCTACCGTGTGGCGAACGCGTGACAACCATGTGCGTTGTTCGACCCACCATGTGACTTGACACGTGTTTACGACCATTGTTCCGCTGCCATGTTTGATGTGATGTGACACGTGTGACAATCATTGTTCCAGTTCCGAGTTCAAGACATCACGGGGACCTTCTTCGGGAAAACGAACGGCCCCGTACGGGTCAACCCCATCTCCACCTCCCGATGGACTGAAATGTAAGCTGGCGTTTTTTGGTTGCTCTTGTTTTGAGCCGCCTATACGAGGCGTGCAAACAATAACATAGGATACAGAATGCAAAAAAATGAAACTTTGGGTGCGCGGCGTGTGGTTCCGGTATTGTTGAAAGGTTTTAGAAAAACACCATAAAACCTAAAACCTACACCTAACCCTAACGCTACCCCTAACCCCAACCCCAACCCTTGGCCGACCTGTATAGAAGTTGTCCGGAAAAAATTCCGGCAAAAAGAAATATTTTCGGAAACAATTGTCGGCCATGATAAGTTTCATGCGTATCTGTTGTTTTCATGCGTTTCTGTTGTGGCCATTTCCATACTAAATACCATACACTTGTTTACGGGCCCCGTATGTGCTACTGCTTGTTTTTGGCGAGCCGTGTATAGCACCAGGTAGACCTTTGCCCGGCTTCGAAAAAATGGTTGAATTCTTCTTGCTTAAAAAAAAAAGCAATCCTATCTGTCGAAAAAATCGGGAGTGTCCGTAGCTGAATTGGGTAGTTGGTGTGATTGGTAATATCAAGTTTTTATAGTTGATGTTGACGCATCCGTGTTCCTTGGCTATTCTTGCCGCTTCCTTATTTCGCCTCTTACTAGTCTCGCTGCTTCTTAATTGCTACCGTTACCCGGTGATGATGTGATTAGGCGGGTTTCTAAGATTTTCTGGGCATGTTAGCGCATCGGGGTGCCTTTTATGTTCTTCGAAGGCGTGAACCGATCCCTTTCCTATTATCGCTGCTTCCTTGTCTCGCCGCTTTGTAATATCGCCGCTTGTTGATGACTGCCGTTAACTGGTGATAAAAAGGTGGCTCTCTAAGGTTTTCTGGGCGTGTTGGCGCATCGGGATGCCTTTCATGCTGTTCGAGGGCGTGAACCGGCCACTTATATTCGCGGCTCTTTTCCTGGTGTCGGAGTGGATAACCGGTTACTACCTCGCGTTCAACTTTCAGGTAAGAATAAGAACAAAACTAAGAACAAGAACATACGAATATGGAAATTTGAACAAAAATATTAAGAAAATAAGAACAAGGACACAGAGAAAATGATAGGAATATTTGGAAGAAGAAATCAAGACTGAAAAGAACTGTTTCAGAGGGGATGGCCGGTTGATACCTCGCCTTCCACTTCCAGGCAAGAACTATAGCAGTATGAAGAACATATAAAATAGTAAAGGGTAGCAAGAAAATAAGAACGGTGAAATTGAGAAACTGATAAGACCATGAAGACGGGAAATCAAATTATGCGAAATAAGGTTTAACACGTGTCGGAGAGGATGACCGGTTTCTACGTCGCCTTCAACTTCCAGGCAAGAGAAGAAAGAAAAACGAATAGGAGAAAATGACAAGAATACTATTTGCAGAAAATAAGGCGAAAAAAATGAAGAAAATAACATGCCAGTAAATAAGAAAAGGCGACAGCACGGATGACGGTCGTCCCATGCTGTCTTGCGTGGGTTGGCCGGTCATGACAGCGGTGATGATGTTTGCTCATGCTGCTGTGCTTCTTGCTCTGTTGCATTCCGTTTGCTGTTGTCCTTTGTGGGCGGCGCAGGTGTCGCACGTATCGACCGAGTGCGACTACCCCTTGGGCGCCGAGGCGAAGGACATGATTGAGGACGAGTGGGCTGTTTCTCAGGTAACAGGGTAGCGGCAGCAGTGGTGGTAGTAGTAGTAGTAGTAGTAGTAGTAGTAGTAGTAGTAGGTGCTACTACTACTAGCAGTAGTAGTTGCGAAAAATCCCGGGAAACGTACTGGAAACGTTCTGCCGAACAACGTGTGTGTTATCTTGTGCTGTGCTGGTCTCGTGTTGCACTCGGCATTTGTAAAATACACGGAATATTCCCGGATTTTTTTCCGTGAAACGTTCTGCGGAACGCTTCGTGCAGGCTTGTCATCACGTTGGGGATTCGTTTTGTGTAACGTTGTGCTGTGCTGCGCTGGTCTCCTCATACACTCGGCACTTTTTGGAAAGTTCTCGGGAAAATTCCCCAGAAAAAATATTCCTTTCCCGAAAAATTCCCGAGAAAATTATTGGGCACGTTTTGCACAACGCGTTGTGCAGGCTTCTCACAACGTCATGGGTATGTGCTGTGTTGTGTTATGCTTGCAGGTAAAGTCCTGCGTGGACTACGGCCACGGGAGCTGGATGGTGGCGTTCCTTTCGGGCGCCCTGAACTACCAAGTCATCCACCACCTCTTCCCGGGTGTTAGCCAGGTATGGTACGGTATGGCGTGGTATGAGATGGGATGGAATGATATATGGTGTCGCATTGGATGGTATATGGTACGGTATGGCGTGGTGTGTTGTGTTGTGTGGCATAGTGTGGTATGGTTTGTGTACCAGGTCACCCACCACCTCTTCCTGGGTGTTTGCCAGGTTTGGTGTGGTATGGTATGGTGTGGTATTGCGTCGTATGGGATGGGATGGAATGGGATGATGTCGTATGGTATGGGGTAGCATGGTATGGTATGATATTGTGTGGTGTGGTGTGGTGTCGTATGTGTTGTTGTGTGGTATAGTATTGTATGACGCGGTGTGGTATGGTAGGATGTGGGATGGTATGGCGTCGTGTGTGGTGTGCTGTGGTGTGGTGTTGTAGTGGTAGTGTTTAGTGTGTGTGGTGGGGTGTGGCGTGGTGTTACGTGGTGTGGTGTGGTGTGGGGTGGGGTGGGGTGTTCTATTGTTGGTGCGGTGTGTGGTTTTGTATGGCAGGGTATGGTACACCGCTATCTCTTATGTATGTGTAAAAAATGATGCGATTGGTGCTGTTTGGCATGTCAACTATTTGTTGTAACACGAGGCCTCCCGCTTGATCTTGTGCCGTCCATGGCCTCAACTAACGCATTGCGTCGTCCATATTTCGTGATGTTGGGTTGTGTTTGCTCTTCTGCAACAGTACCACTACCCCGCGATAGCCCCGATCGTCAAGGAGGTCTGCAAGGAACACGGCGTGGAGTACATCCACCTCGACACCTTCGCGGAAGCGTTCTACGCCCACATCGCACACTTGAGGAATATGGGCCGACAGGTCAGTCCGTTTCCGTGTGCGAATCGGTCTCCTTAAAACAGCAATTCAAGATTATTTAATTATTGCCCCACCCCCTTTTTTTAGCGAATATCCCCATACCTGGCGGGTGGTAATGTGTTATTTCGACGGATTGCCAAACATTTTCCTTAAGAGCAATAACCCCACACCAAGTGGTCTATACCTAAAATTATGGTTCGGATATTTCTTGAAGTGCATAGCGAAAATGGTCGATAATTTTCTGGTACAACATATTGTAGTATTGCATTATTGCGTAATCTCGCTCCCATCTCACAGATCTGCCCTACCCGACCCGCCCTCCGCACCCCTCTCGTATTCCCTGCTGCCGCACTGTTTCTCTTGCGGATGTGCAGGGCATCGCCGCCGAGGTCCACATGGGCTAGGAAGCAAGGTCATCCAGAACCTGCCCGATTGCGAATCCGTCGGCAACACAGGAAGGGGTAGCGTAAACCTGCTTGATTGCGAATCCGTCGAAAACACCAGAAGTGGTACGTAGCACCAGTAGTACTTGGCACTTTACTACAGGGGTCTGTAGTTTGGAGACTTCTCGAGCATGCTTTATATAACACTAATAGGCACAGCAGTAGTAGTGGTATACTATTA
Organism: Laminaria ephemera; assembly: GCA_036873875.1. Lineage (NCBI taxonomy): Eukaryota > Phaeophyceae > Laminariales > Laminariaceae > Laminaria > Laminaria ephemera. The sequence goes on from JAYJMJ010000362.1 coordinate 45,099, forward strand.
AAACCTCTGTCTTAAGAGTGGTGAACTGCTGTTTTTGTACGTGCAGCAGAGTGTTTCTTTAGCAGGGCAATAGTAGTGGTGTTCTTTTTATGGTGAGCTGCTATTTTTTTGAACGTGCAGCATAAGAGTGTAGTAGTTGCGTTGTGGGGGGAGGCGGACGGTTAGTGCCCATCTACCTGACCAGCAGTACATACTATTGGTATACAGTAGTGGTCCCTCTATAGTGCCGGTATTTCCGGCTGGCCCGTCCCGGCACTATATAGAGACCACTACTATTATGTCAGTACCACTCTTACAGTGGTGGGGATCTACTATTTTTCTACGTGGTTTTAGTGTAGATGCCCTGTGAGGGAAGGGGAGGCGGAAGGTTACGGTTAATAACGCCCGTCTATGTATGCAGTAGTGGTCCCTATATAGTGCCGGTTGAGGGTTGCCGTTGCCCGCCATTGCGCCAATGAAATCGCTTGGCACCAGATGTGAACAACCAGTAGTGGCAGTATACCTGGTACGGACTAGTGCCGGTTGCCGCCATAGTGCCGGTATTTCCGGCGGGCACATACCGGCGCTATAGAGAGGGACCGCCTCTGTTATAAACCCTTTTTGACCCTGCTATGCGTGCTGGAGTATCGTGTTGGTAAACCCTTCGCAGGTGGTGGTAGCACAGGCTTACGCTGGTAGTGGTGTCCCATTGAGATTTTTCCCCGCGTTTTGGGGACATACCTACTTGGAATTAGTGTGGGATTTGTTTTTTTGCAATTCTAAGAGGGTTTAATTACAACGACGCCAGAAAATAGGGACCCCTTTTTCATTTACCTTGCTGGTTTTTGAAAAGTGCACAAGATGTTTGATACGGCCTTTCGAAAACGATAGCGCCAGGTTCAACAATGTCGCCGCGTCTTCCCTCCCGCCTATGCCCGCCCCCCGCCTAATGTAGCTGTTGGAAGCGTTAATGATGGCGGGTGACGGGGCGGTGTTGACGCGTGTAACCGCCGTGCGGTCGTTAATGGTGCGGAAATGGAACGAAAAAATTGTCCACAAAATTTGCTACAATCAGGCTGCAGCATGTGCAAGAAATGGACCACAAAATGGATAATGGGTCGTAAAATGAGCCATAAAATCGGCACAAAATGGGCCTCATGATGGGGTCACAAATGTGCTGCCAATCAGGCCGCACAAGGGGTCACGAAGATGGGTCACAAAACGGCTACAAAACGGGCAAAAAAATGTGGCAAGTGCCTTAAAATGGCTAATAACCATGGGCCGAAGAAATGGACACAAAGTGGGACACAAAATTGGCCGTACGATGGGCAGCGTGCTTTTAAACCATGTTCGATTTTCAAGGAGTTTTAGTGGGGCGCCCTTTTACGTCACATATTCACTCGGGCATTGGTAGGAGTCGTTGGTTGTTTGCCCAATAAAAAAGGTGTCGAGGTTCTTTTGTGGTGCTCAAGCGTTTCATATGCGGCGGAATAGGGGGTGGGGGGATTATCTGTTTATTTATGGTGGTAGGCTTGGCTGTTTTGTGTTCTGTTCTTTTTCTTCTGCAACGACCCAGGCTTTTTTTTTTGTACGTTACTCGTACGAAAAACGGGGACCTTTTTGGGGCTGTGTTGTTTTGACCTGCTGAAAATGTACTCCTCCTGTACTTCTTACGGCTGGAAGAAAGAGGAGGCAAACGTATGTTCGCGGGGTGTCGTATGATAGGGCCATAAGTTTCGTGATAGGATAATAATATTAATGTGGAACATATATGATGACTTACGTGCGCTTTGTTTGTCCCCGCGAAGAATGAACCGATTGAGTCTGATTAACATGGTCACGCGTACATGATGGAAGACGAACCTCTCTCTATGGAACTGCACCCACCCACGCTTTTGGAGAAAAACGACTTGGAATTAGTGTAGGACGCGTGCTACGGTAGAGGTACCACAGTTCGGCAAAAATATTTTCTGAATGACGGGGCTCCTTAACCCAAACTCATCGGAATGTCATTCTTGTTTTTTTGCAATAAATATACTTCGTATAATATATATGCTTTTTTTTGTATACCTGGGCCATACATAGGTTTGTTCATCGGGTTGCACTTTCATTCTTCTCAAAACCTTTTTTTTTGGGTGAGGTTTAGAGCTCCTCAAGTGAGGAGCCCGAGAAACAAAATGGTGCACCTCTATTATCGTAGGATCATACAGTAATTGATGGGGTAAAAGGGTCAAGGGTTAAGGTTACTATTTTCGGTTGGTTTCTTCGTTGTTTACTTTGTTTGATCGTATTTTTTTTCTTGGTTATTTCGGTGCGATCGTGTGTGGCGTTTACCGCGCTAATTATGTGTGCGGGTCAATTGTTGTTGTTATGGCGTGTTGTATGGGTGGGAGTACTTTTTAGGCGGGAGGAGGTATTATACACCCTGGTATAAGGTGTGTGTGGAATAACCACGAAACGAAAAACAGCAACAAAAAGTGGAAAAGTATCGTGTGTGTCTTTTTATCGCAGTTGACCGATGTACCAGGTATGATTATATAGGGCTGCACCCAATTTTTTGGGGACTAACTACTTGGACCTACAGTAGTGTGGTGTGTGGGATCATGTTCGCGGGGTTAAAAAAAAAAGTGGAAGGTAGGGTGTGATCAGTGATCAATCACACTTGACTGTTGGAATAACAGAACAGTAGCAGCGTGGGTGGGGTCAATCATCAATCATGAACCATTAATATTTACCAATGTTGCGTGACACATTCAGTAGTTATAATAATAGTTGTTGTTCTCACATTAACTCATCACCATAATAGTCAAGTCCGTCCGTGGTCACAGGATACTAACTTAAAGGCAAGCTCCGGTCAATCTTGTAAATTAAAATGCGTTCGACTGTATGTGTCGTATCGATCCTCTACTCTTTCTTCTTGCACAAAAATTGCGGGGGGGGGGGGGGGGGGGGGGGGGGGGGGGGGGGGGGGGGGGGGGGGGGGGGGGGGGGGGG
>JAYJMJ010000362.1:48171-59839 GCA_036873875.1 Laminaria ephemera
TCAATCAATCAATCAATCAATCAATCAATCAATCAATCAATCAATCAATCAATCAATCCATCAATCAATCAATCAATTAATCAATCAACCAATCAATCAATCAATCAATCAATCAATCAATCAATCGATCAATCAATCAATCGATCAACCAATGATCAATCAATCAATCAATCAACCAACTAACAATATAGTCTCTCACCCTGACCATCCGCTCAAAGAGAATTGCCGGAGCTCCGTCGGTGAATTCCACGACATTTTCAAAACAAGCGGGCCTCGTAGCCATCCCCTCCGATATTGTAGTGAGTAATCCACCAACCGATGTCAATTAAGTAAGCAACAACCAATCAAATCCACATAATCAAGCAACCAATCAACCAAGCGAGCACAACAAATCATAATCAACCAACTAATCACCCAATTAAACCCACACAATCAGTCAACCAATCAAATCCATAATACCAACCAACCAACAAATCAATCAATCAATCGATCAATCCTCACCCTGATCATTGGCTCAAAGGTAATTCCCGGGCTTCCGTCGGTGACTTTGAAGACATTTTCAAACGCAACTGGGTCCTTGTAGTCATCTCCTCCGGCGGAATAGCGAGTAAACGCGTCAAACAACGCGCTCGGTTCGTTGCTGCCAATAACGATGATGTGGGTGTGGTCTGCCCACCCCGGAAGGTACGACGAGGTTACGGAGGAACGGGCAAGCACACGGTGCAATGCTGTTGGTGTACTTTACAGATATGCTAAGCACACGGTGCATTGCTATTGGTGTACTTTACAGATATGTTGCTACAGAGAAAAACCAATAGTGTAACCATCCCCTCCTATCGTGTAGCGAGAAAAATGAATCAAACAACGCACTCGGCTAGTTGCTGCTGATATCGATGATATGCGTGTGATCCGTACAACACGAAAAGTATGGCGAGGTTACGGAGGAGTGGGCAATCACACGGTGCAATGTTGTCTTACCGACAAAACAAACGACAGGGGGGTAGGGGTAACTCTATAGGACCGAGGCTACGGTAGTATAGTATTATACCCCCATTTTCACTACCGAGACTATAGGCCACTCGCGCGAGTGGGTCTGTACCTCTTTCAAAAACAGACCGAAACAAATTTTGGTGGCGCAGCATAACGAGACTATTGATGGCGGCGGTGCGCGTCGCGAAGCTGAAAATCAGAAAAGTGTATTATTTGAATATTTTCAGGGTAGCCATCACTAGCGCGAGCCCTAAACGTCATTCCCCTATCGAAGCCTGGGTCTACCGTAGACGCATGCTACGGTATCGGTGCACCATTTTTTTTCTGAGGCCCCTCACATGAGGAGCTCTATACGCTACCCAAAACTGGTTTTGAGAAAAATGCAAGTGCAACCCGATTAACAATCCCATGGCCTAGGTGTACACAAAAGCCTTTTTGCAAAACAAGAATGGTATTCGGACGATTTTGGGTTATGGAGCCCCGTTATTCAGAACATATTTTAGCCAAAAAGTAATATACTAATGCCTAGTGTCGTAGCAAGCGTCCATAGCACGGCTCACCCACCCGCGGCAATGCTAGTGGTTTGCCCGAGAGTCTTATGGTATCGTGGTTTCAAAGGAAATACCAGATGAAACGTTTGCGAAAGACATGCAGATAGTGTGGGGGGGCTCCCCATAGTGCCGGTATGTGCCAGCCCGATGTACCGGCACTATTCAGGGCACCGGCACTATTGGGAATAGGGTTACTAGAGAGAGTTCCAGTCGTGGTAAGACATTTCACCGACACTATAAAAATCAGTGGCACTATTCAACCGGCACTGTTGGGAGCCCCCCACTGTGGTACCCTGCGTGTGCATGCACAATTCAACGGGAATCGACGAGGGAAGAAAACGATGAACCCTGAATGATCGTTCTCGCAACACGAATGCAAGCGTGACCGTGGTGTCGGGGGGGGGGGGGGGGGTGTTAAATGTGACCCGGATATGAGTTACGAAAATGGATGGGGAAGACGATAAAGGGCAAAGATAATGGATGGGATGAAAACACAAATGATTTCGGGTTTCCTTGGACTTCTTTTTTCTGGGGATCGGATGTGTCGTGATCGGTGATCGACGTTGAAGGTCACGCTGCATACCGTCTCAATCGAACATAAAAATTGTTTTACGTCTTGAATTAATACGAATTTACTGAGTCTCACCCTTCACTTCATATTATTAAATTCCTGGGCACCGTTTTTTCGTTTTTTTCCCCACTTTAAGGGACCTCATCCCTTATAGTGGATGCAATACCCCAGTAAGGGACCCCAGGTCCCATAAAATGAGCCAATATAACACTGTCTCCTGCTTGCCAAACGACACGTAGATTTCTAGAAAGCGAGTAATAATGTGCTCCCAATGTGGTAGACATGCCAAATGTTGTAAGGGACGTTGGTATATAAGGGACCTCTCTGTCCGGACGCACTAGGGTCCCTAAAAAAGGGTTACCTACTGTAGAATGATTTGATACTACGTGGCTGCATCGCCGCCTAATGCAATCATAGAATGGGCCGTGAAGAGCAACACCGCGACCCTGAACTACGAAATTCAAACCGATTCTTTTGGGTGATAGAGTACGCATCGCAGCTACATACGAAGTAGAGTTCCGACGCGTGCTACCGATAGATGTAGCACTTCTCGACACATAGTATACTGATAATAATATATGTGATGACAAACATATACAACAAAAAACAAACTGACAGGAGTGTGGCTTACCAAGAGTTTCGTCCGTGACTTCGAGGACATCCTTTTCGTACCGGAAGATCTGTTCACCCAGCGTCTGCGGAGATATTGTGGAAATCCAGTAGCGCCAATAGCAGGGAATGGGGGTCAACGCAAAACCCGTAACGCCAAGAGCAGGGGATGTGGGTCAACGCAAAACCAGTAACGCTATTAGCAGGGCATGTCAATTAAAAAGAGGGGCAGAGTTATAGTTCATTCGTTTCGTCGATGATATCATGTTAGCACCGCTTGATTTGTTCACCCAGCGTTTGCGAAGATATTGTGGAAAGCCAGCAGCGCCAACAGTAGGGGACGGGGGTCAGAACGAAAATTGTAACGCCAAGACCAGGGGACGGGGGTCAACGAAAAACCCTGTATCATCAACAGAGGGACCTGGGAGTTAAAGAAATACCAATAGCGCCATCAGGGGGTGGTGGGGGCCGAAACAGAATCAATAATAACGCCAAGAGGAAGGAATAAGACTTGAAGCAAAACCAGTAACGCCAAGAGAAGGGGATGGGGGTCAGAGCAGTAAAACCAGTAAGGCCAATAGCCGGGATGGGGGTCAAAGCCAAGCCAGCAACGCCAATAGCAGGGGATGGGGGTTCAAGCAAAAGCAGTAACGCCACAATTACAGGGGATAAAGATTAAAGAAAAACCAGTAACGCCCAGAGCAGGGAATGGGGGTAAAATAAAAACCAGCAACGCCAATAGCAGAGGATGGAGGTTAAATTAAAACCAATAACGCCACAATAACAGGGGATGGGGGTAAACTCAAAACCAGTAATGCCAATAGCAGGGGAAGTGGGTCACAGCAATACAAATGGCGCCAATACCAGGGGATGCGGGTCAAAACAAAACCAGCACCGCCAATATAAGGGGTTAGGGGTTAAAGCACCATGAAGCTAAAGCAGTAACGCCAATGGCAGGGGATGTGTGTCAATCCAGAGCAAATTTCGCCAATATAAGGGGATGGGAGTTAAAGCAATACCAGTCACGCCATGAGGAGGAGATGTGGGTCAAAGCAAAGGAAACAGTAACGCCAAGAGCAGGGGAAGGGGGTCAAATACCGGGGCTAAGTTATATGGCATCGGTATGCGTCTTCCAAGTGCGTACACGTAGAGAAGAAGAATGTATTGGGCGAGAGTGGTAGTATTCGGTGTATTGTGTCAGCGTTTGTGTTTTGCACAGTACAAGACACCTAATATGCAACAGGGTAATAAGGAAGCCAGACTGAATTTTGCGGGAAAACAAGAAATTCGGGAGCCGTTATAATGAAAGGTACTGTTGAACGCGCCCTTTCTCAAATAATAAATCCAGCCTGAGCAAGAATTCCAGTTTTTGTTTAGGTGTCCTGTACCGTACCATCGACAAGGGACACAGGTATTCGTTCAATGGCCTAACAGCCAAGATAGACCCCGGATCGTGCTTTTGTTAGATTTGCACCACATTCACTGACTCATAGTCAGCGTTGACTGTGGTTGAGCGGTTATGGTTCATGTCTAACAGAACGAGTTTTTAGTGCACATCTAACAGAACGAATTGTGGTGCACATCTATTATAGCAGAACGAACCGTGGTGCACGTATGACAGCCTAACGGACGGATGCTTCTACAATAATACCTTAGCACTATCTCTCCACCTGTACCAGACGCGTGCTACGATAGGAGGTACCTGGTAGCACTTTTGGGCTGAAAACGTTTTCTGAATGACTGGGCTCCTTAACTCAAAATCGTCGGAAGTTCATCTTATTTCTGCAACATGTTTCGTTGTATATCTAGACCATGGGATTGTTCATTGACGAGCAATGCTATTAGTCGCATGCGTTACACCCTTTACCGTAAGGGTACGCCTAATCATTTCTGAAGCTTCTCACTTGAGGAGCTCCGTACCTCACCCAAAAACTGGCTTGTGGAAAAGTTGATCTGAACAGCCCCATACCCTAGGTATAAAACGGATACTAATGCGAGACAAAAATGGTATCCCAGCAAGTATTGAGTACGAAGTTCATGAGTTGAGGAGCCGCGTCGGTCAGAAATAATCTGGGCGAAACGTGCTACGCCTCCCTGTGGTAGCACTTGTCTGCGACAATGACTGGTGGTTGCGATTTTGATCCCTATTAATACAAGGCTTAGTTTGGGTATATGTACGTAATTGGTTAAACCTTTTTACCACTATCCCAACGGACTGATGATTCTCCTTGTGAGGCTTCAAATAACCCTCTTCCTATTTGGGTCGCATATACACAGCAGTAGGTGTACGCAAGAAAGTAGGGTAAACCACAGACGAAAAATCGTTTGAGGGTCCAGTTACAGTAGTGGGGCCTATTTAAGGCGATGTAGTGCAAAGGAAGTTCGGCCGCCGCGTATCGAGAGGCCGCCCTATTCGTATAGGCAGTTGTATGCAGAGATAAGGTCCTGCCAACTGATTTTAACCGCCCTACATCGAGTGGCCGCCGTATTCTAACCGCCTTATATAGGCCGCACTACTGTATACCTAAACACTATTTCTCCACCTGGACACCACTCACCCCGGTGCGAAGATTTTCATCTTCACCCGTGTACCCCGTGCACCTCTCGCGAGAGCGGAATGCATCTGAAGCCGACGCTGAGCTCGTGGCGAAGTTGAGTTCCTATTCCGTGACATAACGTATGATCGGCATAACAACAGCAACGTTCGCGTCAGACATGACCGACAAAACAATAGTAACATCCACATCAGATGTCATCGGCAATTCGCGATCTTGAACATAGGATCTTGCACATTCAGATTGTGTTTTCGTGGAAGTAGATGGAAGCTTCCATTGAAGTAGATGGAAGCTTCCATGGAAGTAGTGGAAGCTTCCATCGAAGCTTCGATGAAATTATGACGCGTGTCGAGGCTCTGTCTTTGTGCTAAGAGCCGCAGATGTGGCACCGAGTGAACCGTGAAGAGCACCGTGATAAAAAGAAAATATACGGTATAGAAAGACGTTTGAGGCCAAAAGTGGAAACCAAGACGAAACGTAAGGTAATCGGAGAAGATGAAAGGGAGAATAAAGGGAGATGGAAACGAGTGATCGAGGTAGGCAAGGTCGTGACCTGATCATCATGGGATAATACCCAAGCGTCGGGCAGATGTACTCCACGGGCTGTTGTACTGGCCGACCGCCCGTCCTACAGTAACGTTCCCTGCAACATTCCCCGATCCTTAATGGTAAGCTAGTTTCCCTGCAATACGACCAACGTCCCGAAAAAGGTACGATGCATATAGTACACCGGCGAGAAGGAACAAACTCGAGTCTCGCTGCATGTAGTATTTCTCCGCATCTAGAATATGTTACCCAGTGTACTCATACGTAGTGACTGCACATCAACTAACTTGTGGAGTTCAAAGCCCATATTCCAATACGTCCCCTTGATGAGAAGTCAGTGGCTAGAAGAACCTGATGCTCGGAGAATTATAACATAAATGGAACAGCATATTCAGACCTGTGCATGAACAGCGGCAATGTGACTGTAGTCATGTCATTTACATAATCAAAGTACGAATAAAACAATATATTCAGTCGTGTGTAGGAATATGGACTTCGGAATCCGCATTCTAATATTTGGAAGCGGTAAACTTCCGCCTACTTCTCCGAAAAAAACAACAACAATGTGGAAGACCGTGAACGTAACATCAACACCACTGCTACCAGTAGCAGCAGCAACAACTGGAACATGAGATATTAGTTGTGATCCTTGTACAACAGGAGATCGGAAACACCACCGAAAATATCATCGCCAGCGACTAGCGCGTTGACTAAGCGAAATTCGGATCATGGAACGGAAACAACTTCAGGTGGGGGCCAGGTACTATTGCCGTTGGATCTACCAGCCGTGGACTGTAGTTTGGATCCACCAGCAATGGTGGTTACAACTTACAAACATATGGCGCGGAAACAATAGCTGGGGGACGGGTACTGTCGTGCGGATATACCAGTCGGGTGCTTACTGGCGTTTGGATCTGCCAACAGTAGTGACAGTTACAACTCACAAAATCGTGAAGCGGAAACAGCCGGGGGACGGGTACAGTCGATTGGATCTACCGGCTGGGGACTGTCGCTTAGATCCATTAACAGTGGCAGTTACAACTCACAAACACATGGAGCGGAAAACAGCCAGGGGGCGGGTACTGTTGGTTGTATATACAGTACCAGCAATGACGGTTACAACTTACAAAACACATGGAGCGAAAACAATCAGGCGGGGGCCGGGCACTGTCGTTTGGCTCATTGATGCTCGCCGGGTACTATCGTTCGGATCTATTAATAATACCAGTGATGGCGATTGAAACTTACACACGCAGGTACAGCAGCATCTCACCTCGGGGATGCGAAGATAGGATGGCCACACCTTCCCGTTCGTGGGCGATCCTCGGGATGGGAGATAGGCCTTGAACTTCGACTGCCGACACCACAACAGAAAAAGTTAGAAAATGGAAAATTGCCAGTGGAGGAGACACTGTTTTTTCCCCCCGTAAATACTGCTCAGATGGAGTTGTTATTGCGGGCGATCCGAAAATAAACCCTCAGTTAGTTGGCTTTAGGTCGGCGGCTGACGTTATACTTTTCTCATAAAAACGAATGTTGTGTGCGGCACGCTCAATTATTTGGCGGGACAACATGTCCGACATGGGCACATGGAGCCAGGGCGGCGGCACCTTCCCACATGGGGCAGGTCCACGGGCTAGGAGGTACGCCTTGAACTTTGACTGTGACAAAGCAAAATATAGGTGCATGCTACAGTAGGAGAAACACTTCTTAGCCAAAACGTTCCTTAAAGTCGGGGTCTCCTCATCTGAGGAACTACACACGGTATCGTCGGGTTTCAACAACATTATTCGATAAATACCTAGGTCGTGGGATTGACCATCAAATGGAAATTAAATGATTTCTCGTAAGCGATTATGACCGGTTATAAGGTGAGACATAGAGTCCCTGAAGTGAGGAGCACCTCTACTGTAACATGCGTCAATAAAAGGTCACGAAATTGTTGTCAGTGAGGCCACTTGCCACTTGTTGTCAGTTTTGTTTAAAAAGGAAATATGTGCGACACGTCCCCTACGGTGGGACGAAGTAATCCACACCTCGGACAGATCAAATAGATGACGTATCTAATATATGACTTAGACCTTTCGGCGCGGACATATCCCTGCAATATATGACCTGCACGACCTACTGTAGATCATGTTTGCCCGGTGGGATCTGTGCAACACGGCTCTTCTTGTGCACGTGTTTGCCGGGTGGGGTCTATATGGTACGGCTCTTGCACAAGATCTCATAACGGAAAACATCTGGTCTAGAAGATCTAGATGATCTAGATCGTGATCTGTCCGAGGTATGAAATATTGGACATGGGCACGCGGAGCCAAGGCGGCGACACCCGTTAGTGGCTGATCCAGGGGCTGGGAGATAGATACGCCTTGAAGTATGACTGCCGACAGAAAAGAAAACCAGAACATTCAATCCAGATTGATTGATTTTTCAAACAGAGTACAACCATCTGGCTACGATCTTGGTTAGTTTTGGATTGTCGTGGATGGTCGAGGGCGTATACATTAGGAGTGTGGGGTGAAAACGTTACACAAATCGGACAGATCGCAATCTAGATTTTCTTGATCCTACATCTGTCACTATGATACGCTGTGCAGGATCTGTGCAGTACAGATCCAACCAGGAAACTTGTGCCAGATTATGCGGACCATACGGTTCCCATGCGGCAACATGACGTGGGCCAAGCAGATCTAGATAAGAAGGTATACGCAGCTCTTCTACTTGTTGAAATGCAAAACTCAACCCAAGCCAAAGGTCGAACCCAGCCGACTTTAACACTTAACAGTATAAAAAGACGAGAAGGCTGATCGGGGTAGCCCAAACTCGCGCAAACAAAACAATAATTAATACCAGGTATAAAACACACTGCGCGGCTTGCTTGCAATACGACCCAACAACCTGCAGCAACTACTGCTGTTTGTACCCTGTTTCTATGCCGATGTTTTCGGTTTATCCAACTTGTAGCAAATCGTTGATATTGCTTCGTCTGAACAAGATAAGCTACAGGTTATGCCGACTGTACGTGCTACAACAACAGTAGAACGTGTGACTCCGGAAATATAGGATGGCACTGCGCGGCTTATTTCAAACACGACCCAACAACCTGCAGCAACTTCTACGTACCCTATTTCCATCCCGATGTTTTCGGTTGATCCTCTACTTTTAGCAAATCATTACTACTGTCCTGGTATCATAGCTTCGTCTGAACAAGAGACACCAGGTAAGCTACAGACAATCATGGTCCCGCGTTATATAGTGCGGTACCCTTTATTGCGGTGCCGCAGTTCAGTGCGGTGAGAATCGCTTGTCACGACCTTCCTCGTCCTACGTATTACTACTGTACTGCACCATCCCGGGATAGTGCGGGGTCCCACTTTAGTGCGGGTATCATCGTCCAGCAAGGCACTGCACTAATGAGGGACCACGACTGTCCGTTATGCCGACTGCTGTACTGCAGTACAGCAGAATAATGTGTAACTCTGGCAGGGTGATAAGGTATGTACCCACGATTCAGCATTCAACGGCGGTCCTCGATCGTCTGTATGCTACTGAAGCATCGGCCAAGCGGTGGCGTGGTGCTGCGTTCGGCTCTTGGCTACAAAAGTATTGTACGGGTAGCTCCCGAACAAATTATACCAGGTATCGTTTGATCATCTACTGAACCAATCTGGCTCTGCAAAGTATCAACTTTCGGTTTGAAATGTAAGGATCAGTTTGTACACATATTGATAACATAACGTTACTAAATTAAGTCTAAATTTGTAATACAGTACTGGTATGTGCCGGTACAGCAGTATTAATATAATAGTGATTCCTCGTAGGGCCGGTATGTGCCAGTCGGAAATACCGGCACTATAATGACAACGAGCACTACGCACATAGCCACAACTGGTGTTCCTCACACATGCCAAGCAATTTTACAGGCACTATAGCGGGCAACCGGCACTACTTGACCGGCACTATAGAGGGGCCACTATTTTAGTAGCACCTTCGACAAAGAAACGCTGACTTCTGAGCTTCTACTCGAGACACTATTTTTAATAGGGGGCGACTCTCTCCAGCCCAAGGACTACGAGTACTGCTGCTGGAACAGTATATCCTTCCATACAGCACTTGTTGTGCGCGTTTATGTTCGACGTTGGCAGGGGGGCCTCCGCAACTCATTTATGCATCGCTTATACCACTGCCGTCGGATTCTGCAAAGATGAGCTTTGTCCCGGGAATATACGTACGCGATATCCTAGGACTAAATTCTGCTTGAGATCTCCAAGCAACAATACGAACGATTAAATGCGAAAGGCGAGGGAGTCTCTCCATCTCAAAGATGATCGCTTAGTATCCTCGCAGATGAACGAGTGCGTATGCACACATGGACATGCATGTCGGGCGTCGGCTAAGCTACAGTAGTAGTACTCGTTCGTACGGTGTTATTAGTAGACAGCGAAAACAAAGAAAGCTCACATCACAGTTGTCTGATTCTGCGAAGAGCTTTGTCCAGGGAAATGGGCCAATGTCCTCGAAGTCGAAGCTGTCTGGAGCGTTGTACCTCCTGCCAGCGTCGGAAGTAGAGTCACCGAATACCACCATCTGCGGCAACAGCGGAACGCAAGGGTTGGATAGGATCGTGGGAGCTATTGTTACATCATGAGTGTGCCTCTGTAATCCTAGGGCATGACTTTTATGCTTGTTGACATTGGTAGAAGTTTGTTGGACACTCCAGCCAACAACTGCGAAGTAAAAATGGTTGAAAATTTCTTACTCTTACGAGTACGCATGCCAGGGTAACATATGATACGAGTCCTCATAGAGCGCCGGACTGGTCGAGTTGTACTCTGAGCTACTACTTGTGCCTCTGCATGCCTTGGACATGCCGTGTATGCTTGCTGGCATTGGCAGACGTTGGACACTCCAGCAGCCAACAACTGCGAAGTAAAAATTGTTGAACTTTTCTCACCGGCATGCATGCTAGGGTATCATACAAGTACTACAGTAGTAGTATTAATAGCGTGCTGGACTATCGTACGAACACGCAAGATATCACACCCTCTGCGATGTATTTCAGAGACGATGTTCTCCCAACCCAGGGGGGCACACACCACGACAATGACGGCTTTGGAAAGCTCTCGTCGAGCTCTCTCCATAGACGCGTCGTTCGGCGCGTGCACCCTCCCCGTTGTCGAGACAACCCGCTTCGAAAATCGTCCGAGACGGTGTGTTACCTTGCGTATTATCGTACGGTAGTAAAAGTTGTGCTCCGAGCTACTTCTTGAGAGTGCGCGATATCTATTTAGGCGACACACCTGCGATCATCGTACTCGTACCTTGGGATCGCCGCGCCATTTCTTGTAGTACGGTGGGCTCACCGCCGCCACCTCTTCGCGTGTCGCGGACGCGACGCCAACCAAACACCCGATTGTTGCCACGAGCAAAGCCATGTTTTCGCCTCCGGTCATCAAGCGATACAGCAGTAGCAGGAGTAGCAGCAGTGGCAGCAGTAGAGGACACCAGAAGTGCAAGCGGCAGCAACAGTTACCGGGTTTGATATATAGCGGTACTCTGCTGTTGTTGTTGTAGCGAAAGTACGAACGAGAAAAAAAGAAAAAAAGCCGAACAACACGCTTTCCGCAAGAAGAGAAGAAGGAAAGCCCCGCACACAAGAATTTGCCGCACAAAGAAGAAGGATCCAAGCACGACGATCCGATGTACTGTTGCTGCTGTAATAGATGTGGGGTGTACGAAGGTCTGGAACTGCCCTGTGTTCGTCGCGTGGTGGTGGTGGTGGTGGTGGTGGTGGTGGTGGTGGTGGTGGTGGTGGTGGTGGTGGTGGTGGTGGTGGTGGTGGT
>JAYJMJ010000367.1:2431-28973 GCA_036873875.1 Laminaria ephemera
CCCCCCCCCCCCCCCCCCCCCCCCCACACGCAGGATCAGGCGTGGCTGCAGTCTTTAGACCATCGATCCTCACACTCCTGCAAAGCCGGGACGAAGCACGTCTAGGTTTCACCGACCAGGCAGACATTGCTTGCACCAAGCGCGAAGCGCCGTGAGGCGTTCGGCGAGTCGCATGAAGGGTGAGCGGCATTCCTACTAAAAACCGCTTGTGAGGCGTCAATCGTATTCGGTATTCCGAGGTTTCTCTTCAACATCTGGGCTGGCGGAGCTTGTGGTGTCTCCGACGAGATGAGACACTCTGAAGTATCCTTGTTTTCTCGCGATATTGTTCCTGTCGGCGGAACAGTCGTTCCAGAAAGTTTTCAGTCGGACGCGGCCTTAGCCCGAAGGTTCGGTGGATGAAAATAAAAGGAACTACGGTGCGCCGCGAGCGGGTATGATATTGTCACTGCGCATGCTTGTGCACATCCGACTCCATATCCCTTTCCGAAGGGTTAAGGGTTTGTTTCCTGGCCTACTTAGGAGTCTCAAAGGGTTTACCCGCTGGCGGACAGTAACTGGGCGGTGGGGTCGGTTGCCGACAGAGAAGAGTAGAAGTATCAATACAAATATATTAACCGCGCTCTTCGAGCGTCCACAAAGCCATCATCGAAATATAGAAGTCAAGTAGAAGTCGTCAAGTAGAAAGCAAGTACTGGTAGAAAAAGAATAAAAGTAGAGAAAGTAAAAGCCACCGGGGAAAAGCATCCGGTGGGAAAAGCCGCCGACTCGGGGATATTCCGCTCTGAATCTCCCACAACAATAGAGCCAATCTACCATAGGAACTCCCAAATATCATCAACCTTTTCCATATCCGTACCACGCACCAAAGCACAATCAACAGCCTCCCCGCTTTGTAATTGGTACTGCATGACACCATATTATCATTTCCTCAAGGTAAAACGAGGCAATGAAAAATACAGTCAATCAATATCCTCCCTGCACTGTTGTGACAGAAAGAAAGATTGCTGTACCATAGCCCCTGAACGTCACTACAAAATTCAAGAATCACAATGCAGTAACAGCATCCAGAATCAATCTCCAAAACCTAAGATTCAAAATTCAAACTCCAAAATTAAAAAAACTCCAACATCAAACCAGTAATCAGCACTCAGCTGCCGTAGTCAGAGGTTTGAAACGAGTGTACTAACACGTTAGTCCCAAAATTCACTATTTTACATTTTTTAATCTCGCTTTTACTTTCCAGCTTCTCGGCAAGCCGTGGTCACAGGTGTCGTCCCTTCTCCCCCCGGGTACTTGCCTTCATTTTTATCGCGCAGAGGGTTCAGCATTCCCAACCCTCGTCGATTTTCATCGAACTTTGCTAACTTACGCTCTCGCGCTTTCCGCAAGTCAATTTTTAGCACAAGAAAAAGTCCCTACGAGTTAATACGAGTATGCACTCGGGGGGGCTCGAACCAGCGAAATCGACCTTAGTGGTTACGAGGTTAACCCGCTAGACCATCGGGGACGCCGACTATAAGTCGCTGGCTAGATACTAGTTGGTTAGGTACCACAGTGAGTTGCAGAATACGACTGTGAGTCAGCTGACAATAAGCCACCGACCAGTTATTCGTCGGCTAGGTATTGCAGTTAGTTGTGTGCGGTAAATCGCTAAGTTCTGCGTCTTTGCATATGAGTGGTGCGTTGGTGGCTCGACGCGCAGTGTTTATCAATGAAGACTAAAGTCAGTTGGCTTTTTACTTCGCCACCCAACCGATTACTATTATACCTGTCAAGTCCCGTCAACATACAGGTTTCGGTAAGATAATACAACTATCGCTAAGAACTCGCGCAGCAAAATATTTGTAACTGTCGTCAAATTGTGTTTGTTGGTTGAGACATTGGAGAATCGTATAGATGAATCTCGGTCGGCGGTCAGACAACCCGGCTTTCAGCCAGCTCTGCTCGAAAGGAGTTCTTATTTGTTGGCGCGGTGTAATTAGAAACGCATTCCCTCGCAATACGCAATACAGTGGGGGGGCTCCCAATAGTGCCGGCATGCGCCAGCCCAAAATACCGGCACTATTGAGGGCACCGGCACTATTGGAAATAGGGTTGCTATAGATATACTATAGATAGCTCCAGTTGTGCCAAATGATTCCACCGGCACTAAAGAGAGCAGTGGCACTACTCAACTGGCACTATTGGGAGCCCACTACTGTACATAAATGGAGAACGGAAGCATGGAACGCGCGAAGGGGAAGCAATTTTATCTCCGTCGCGGGTAATTGCTCAACAACTGCTCACTTTAGCGACTGCGAGATAAAGCGACGTTCGTTCGGGCGTCATACCGTAATGTTAGGCGTACCTGTCGCATGGTCTTGGCCCGGCTGTAGAGCTGAACCTTAAGGCTCGCCTTATCCGCCTCGCCGCTCGGTAGGCACGTGTACACCATGAACCTGCATACCCACATCGAATCCGTCACACCGAGGGCGTAGGCTGTCAGAACAGAGTTGCCCATACACAAAGCCTAACACGACAATCACGTGATGTTTATCAACAAATCGAGGGAGAGGTGGGAACAACATGAAAAAAAACAAACACAAAAAACATACAAAATGACGCCCTAAACATCGATAGAAAGCCGGCGAGGGAGTGAATAAAGAAACAAAGCAAAAAACAGACGGGAACGAAACCAAAACCAAAAAACAACAGCAAAACTTCATGCCCAAAATATCGATCGATTGTTGGGGAGGGAGAGAGGAGGGAACAAAAAAAAAACCAGGTGGGTACAAGAACAAAAACAATAACAAAACAAAAATCAAGCACAAAAGCAAAAACTCCACGCCCTAAAAAAAATATCAATCGATTGCTGGCACTCACTTCACGGGGAAAAGTTCGACCGTCAATTCCGTGTGCGCGTCGTTGCCCAGAGAAACCACCCAGCGCTGGAAGCGTGGGCCTCCCCCGTACCAGGACTCCAGCAGCTCGTACGCGCGGTTGTTCAGCAGAACGTAATCCTCCACCTCCATCTGACGGACATACGATCAGGAGTAAAATGTCAGGAGACAGCACTTTTCACCCCTTGACAGACAGCAGGTTTACCTCAATTTGCCTGACAAACAATTTTTACTTCATTTGTCTTGACAAGACAGCAATTTTGCCATATTTTGCCTTGACAAACAATTTTTACTTAATTGACAAACAACAATTTTGACTTAATTTACCTTGACAAGACAGCAATTTTGTCATATTTTGCCTTGACAAACACCAATTTTTGACTTAATTTGCGTTGGCAGACAGCAATTTCGCCTTAATTTGCCTTGGCTGGCACCAATGTACTACCGGTAGGTTCTAGTGTGGAGCACTCGGCCCTACACCAGCCAAATGTCAGTAGACCGCACTTCCACCCCTTGACCGGCACCAATTTACTACAGGTAGACAGGTAGGTTATACGGTGAAACACTCGGCCCTACACCCTTGGCAGCGCACGTTTCCCCTTGCTGGACATGTCTCCTGCTTATTTGATCATGAGCGGAGCAAATATCAGATATCGACGCCGACGCTTGAGTGGTGATTGCCTCCTTCCTACCTTCTCGCTGTCCTACAGCACAGGAGATGGCAGCTTTACCTTCCTACAGTACCGGCCCTCTGATAAGAAACCGAGATAATGGTTTTAGGCCATATTTCTTATTTAAGAAAGAAAGGGTGTGTCCTACACTAACTTCAGTAGAACAGCTGTCGAATTTCTGATTTCCCCTTAAGTGTTAGGTTAAGTTTCTTGTAGGGCTCCTCTTATGAGAGGGCCGGTAGTATACTACTGTAACAACTTTCTATATACACAAATTCGAACAAGTTGTCCCCAAAAACGTGGGTGCGTCTCTAAGGGCGATATAACCCCTTTGCATCTCCAAAGGGGTTATAACCCCTTTGCATCTCTAAAGTGTCCCCAAAAACGTGGGTGCATCTCTAAACGGGTTATAACCCCTTTGCATCTCTAAAGGGGTTTACAACCCTTTTGCATCTCAAAAGAGGTTTAAATAACCCCTTTGCATCTCAAAAGGGGTTTATAACCCCTTTGCATTTCTAAAGGGGTTTATAACCCCTTTGCATCTCTACAGGGGTTATAACCCCTTTGCATTCTCTAAAGGGGTTATAACCCCTTTGCATCTCTAAAAGGGGTTATAACCCCTTCGGGCCTTCAGAGGGCAAAAATGCTGAGAAATAAAACACGATTACAGCATCGGCCACACTATCATTAACAATATGCAACCAGGGTTGCTGGGTTAGGAGTGTGTGTCCGAACTGCAATGCAAGGGGCCGAAACACGCGGGCGCATCACGGTGATACGTGTACTGCTGTACGCTCTTCCTGGACGCTTGATTAGATCGCACCGTTCGCTTTTTTTGGTCGGTGCATGTGGGTGCCGAAAGGGATAACTTTTCATGCCGTGCCGCTACTACTGTATGCAGGAAACTCCAAATTTTCAAAAAGTTTTTCCAAATACTACTGCATGCTGGAAAGGTCACGGCGAAAAAAAAAAAATGTCCAAAACACAAAATGCAGCACTGGTGCCTATTTCGAAATTTGTCCCAGCCGTGTGGCCGCTGTTGCTGCTGTGGCATGAGGACAGTTTACATTTTACTGCGTACCCCGCAAAGGGGAACAAACACTACCCCGCAAAGGGGAACCAACACACCGAACACCGAACCTCCGTGCCGTCCATGCACGGCTTCACTTGAACAGCTTAACTTACACACCGTGGGGAGCTCCCCATAGTGCCGGTATGTGCCAGCCTAAATATGCCGGCACTATTCGGGGCACCGGCACTGTTAGGAATAGGGTTACTATAAAGAGTTACTATAGAGAGTTCCAGTCGTGCCAGGCGATTTCACCGGCACTATAGAGAACAGTGGGACTATTCAGCCGGTACTATTGGGAGCCCCCCACTTCACTACTCTTAAGAGTAAAATTCCAAAAGCAACATCATGCGTAATACTATCGCTGCTGTTGTAGCAACACTGAGGCAAGGACAACCACTAAACTTTGCAGAGGTATACCGCCACTATTAATAACAACAAGGACAGTCAATAAACACAAATTGCAGAGTCATTCCGGCTATCAGCGGCGCACAGGTGCAGCAGCATAAAATGCCATCGCTCGCTTCCGGGAGGGCGGAGGGGGGGCCTCGGGACCCCCGCAACGACCCACGGGGGGGGGGGGTCTGGGAAGCCCCGCAACAGCCCTGCACCACGCATGCTGTCCCGCCGTCGTCCAAGCGGGGGCATCAAAACATCTTCCTCCAAAAAAAAACACAACCGCAGACATACAGCACGCCATAGGATATATACGGGTCATTAACCACTCCCTCTCCTGAAAAAAACACGATCGCTGACGTATAGTACAGCACGCCATAGGTCGCCGCTACTACTGGTAAGTGACTCACCATTCCCTCTCCTATAAAAGCACACACACGATACTAAATCGCAGACATACAGCACGCCATAGGCCGCCGCAAATATACGTTATTCACCATTCCCTCTCCAAGAACAAAAAAGGACACCATCGCAGACATGCAGAACGCCACAGGCTGTAGTCACTATTTGTTACTCACCATTCCCTCGCGAAGGTCGCGGCCCTCGCCCAGGTCTCGGTTGTCAATCGGTCCAGGTCCACCCTGTTATTGCACCGTTTCGGGTTACAAAAAAAATGGGGTTCCAAGAGTGGGGAGGCGAAGCGGAATCGGGCGCGAGCTTAGAAATCAAATCAACAATTAACCGTTTTGAGAGGGATTACATGTCAAATTAATATCACGAATACAGCGTCGTTGAACACGGAGCAACGCGGACTGCTAGTATCGGATGTACGACTTGCTCCAGCTATGATATATACGCGTACCACTTTTGGTTTGTTTTTTTTCCTGGGGTATTCTTCCACTCCAGAGTGACTGGAGCCTGTCCTGTGACTACGGACTTGATTATGAGAGTTAATGTGAGAACAACATGAATACCACTTGCTTCCGCTATATACCATATGTGTAGCACTTTGGCTTGTTATACTTTTTCCTGTAAATACGCCTGTAGTGTGAGATGATCGAGGGGTCAAACAGACAAAAAGCGATCTAGACATGGCACTCAAATTGGCATGCTGGCTTCGCCCTCTCTTCGGACGACAGGCAGGCACGGCTCACTTGCTGTACTGTACATAGCTGGTATGCAGTACATAGTGACAAAGCGCTAGACTTGCTGTGTTCTGCGGAACAAAGCAAATAGCAAGCAGACGTGAGCTACATGAATCGCACGACATTGATTTGACGATTGATACGACGCGTAACGCATGACGCGTCAAAACTGGTGGAAATTTTGTGAGGATGGAGATCGAGATCGACACTTGTTCCAGATCACCAAAACTATCGAGATCACCCTTTTTAGGCTAGCGATAAAACAAAAACGATCGCCAGAGCTAACCCTAGGGTTTCAGTCACGAACACCTCTCACGGCATATCTGGAGCCGGAGCGCTGCCATTAGATGAAGCTGCGAGCGCCAGATATGCCAGACCAAAGCAGGGCAAATCATGCCAACACGAAGCAACGACTAGGACCAGTAAAATGAGCTCCGCTGGTGTCAAGCCTGCGGTTTCACATACCGCTTCTTCATTTATTATGTACCGTCCACTGTAGGGTGACGATTCCGCACGCATGATGGGAATACAATATGTGCATACAGCAGTATGTTCACACCATGACGCCATGTTAGGCGTCCAAACCTGTACAGTGCTTTTGTAGAGCTCTGGTAATATTTTAAACAACCTCCGCCCCTTCCCCTCCTGATATTGGTTGTTTTTTCCTGGGAACAGATGAGGTGCTGCTGGTGGTAAGAACGAAGGAATGGCTGTTTGCCCAAAGCAGCTGCTGCGGCACCCAGGTACGACTCCAGTACGGTTGTTCGGTTAGTCTGACACACGGCACATAACGATGCGGCAGCAATCATGGGCAGTGGGATGTACTGACAGAGAAGATGGCAGTAGTCCTGAAGACGCACCTGAGCGCCCCAGCCGCCAATCCGTGAAAGCAAACCACCCTTGGTCGTAACCATCAAGCCGGGAGTCTGACAGTAGCACTTCATTTGTTATAGTGAAAATATTGTCAGTATGAAAACACGTAGCGGAGGAAAGCGGGGGGTTGGGGTTGCGGTATCAAGATCAGCAAAGAGCTCTATTGATAGGAAAGTGTTGTACCGGTTGGGACACCCAAAATATCTCGCAATTGGGTACTTTATGATTGAAAAAATATCCTCGTCCCAACCGATCTCACAGATAGGCCATGTAACTAACGTTATTTTTGCGCCAAAGGCGTCAACTCCGTGGAGTTTAATACCGTTTTGTTAGCTGACAAAAATAACTAAGGTACTTCATTTTGCGGCCAAGTGTACCGGTTAGTAAAAAATCAAAACGTGTTTTCTCGGGGCACTAGGCACGTCTCTGTGGGTTGCTGCAAACGTCGGAAAAATCACGGCACAGGAGGCTATTAACATTGCCCCCTGTCGCTGTCACCACCCTGCAGGTTTTTTTTTAAAATCTCACTTTTACTTTCCAGCTTCTGGACAAGCCGTGGTCACAGGCG
Organism: Laminaria ephemera; assembly: GCA_036873875.1. Classification (NCBI taxonomy): domain Eukaryota; class Phaeophyceae; order Laminariales; family Laminariaceae; genus Laminaria; species Laminaria ephemera. The sequence goes on from JAYJMJ010000367.1 coordinate 10,036, forward strand.
TCGTCCCTTCTCCCCCCCGGTACGTGCCTTCATTTTTGTCGTGCAGAGGGTTCAGCATTCCCAACGCTCGTCGATTTCCATCTAAGTTTGCTAACTCACGCTCTCGCGCTTTCCGCAAGTCAATTTTTTGCACAAGAAAAAGTCCCTACTACGAGTACGACTATGCACTCGGGGGGGCTCGAGCCTGCGAAATCGACCTTAGTTGTTACGAGGTTAACTTAACCCACTAGACCATCGGGGACGTCAATGCAGTATTGTCAGGTGAAAACAAAGGACCTGCGGGTGGGGGGGGTAGTTCACTACTTGCCGTCAGCTCACCGCAATCACAGCAACCGCCAGTGAAAGCTATGCGATGTCGTGCATCGTCAGTGGCGGTTGCTGGCAGCCGAAAGGGTTGCCACCCTTGTCGTGCGCGCTGTGGTGTGGGCAGGTGTGCACACGCGCTGCTCAGGATCACGTCCAAGTCCTTTTTTAGTTGTCAAAATGAAAGAGCTCCAGCTTATATATAATCTGGCAAGAAAAATAATATTTCAGGCAGCAAAGTTGCACGGGGCACACAGTGCCAAGCCCCTTTTGCAAGCAACCGACCCCGACTGACGCTTCCAGCGGCTGCAGGCTCTCTACGCGTTCTGCAACGCCCACCGCGTAACGATACTGCCCGTTGTGACCATCCCATGTCTAGCGTAGTTGCCGCTGTTGTCCGGCGCACTCCAAGCGCATCTAGACTCTGCTGAGATCCTCATTTGGTATTTTCGTTCGATCGTAGCAACGCGGTCCAGCCCCTCCCGAGCCGTTCGTCTATTGGCTACTGGAGTGGTAGCGCGGCCACTTAACCGGTACCCTCCCAGCCGCAGCAGATCCGGTTTTATTCGGGTTCGCATTTTGTACTGCCGTCTCTGCCCGTTCGATTTTCGGCAGTGGTGGCGGTGCCAGCGGGGATTTCTCTTGCGCCTTAGCAGCAGTAGCACCAGCAGCAGCGGTGGCGGTGAAGTACGGACCTCACGAGAAACAGCTGATGTGTTCTTGGTGGTGTTGTTGATGTAGCGCCCGTCCGCCCATGGGTAAGATGCCACAACCCAAAAATACGGTAGAGGCGGCAGCACGGATTCCCGACGTGGAAACAGTATGTGTACCCGCTGCATACACGGAAGACATAGCCGCCACCGTTTCCGTTTCCGCCGCCTTCTCGTCGGGTATATCCTCGAGAACAGACACTTATGCCCCCCCCCACGAATTGCCACTTTGTTTCCGCTGCCGCCATAAGAGCGCGTATCGAGCGGTCGGAGAATTGCGCGCACAGACGTGTGGTCGCCGATACCGAGCTCTCCGATGTCCTTCTCGATATCAAGGTAGTTCGAGCTCCATGTACACGTAGCGCCGCCCTCGTACCGTTCTGGCCTGGATACCATCGGAACCGGCGACCGTTCCTCGCCATGTACACCCGGGCGAGCCAGGGTTTTTGTGGTTGCTCGGCAAACCTGGTTTGTTTGGGTGCTTAAAACGACAAAGGGCCGCCGATTCCGATGAATTTTAGACCTGATGCATGTGAGGGTGACATTGCGCCCACCTGGAGCTTAACCTGGCTTCGTGACGACAAGCACGTCAAAGTACTCGGCATTATCGCCTACGGCACGTCGGCTGTATGTGCAATTCAGACACGGCCTGCAACATTATCGTCACGACAAGGCAATTGACCTGTGCCCTTTTCGGCATTTCCCTTAGACTGCACGTGGTAGCTGATAAATTCGTGTCGCGGCTTACATGACTGTGCTGTTATGTCTTGCATCGGACGTGGCTTTTGTTGAGCTTGGCAATACGGAATTATCTCATCACTTTTTGTTTTGCCCTGTTGAAGGCGAGTTGCAGCTGACGTTGGTCTAATGTGAAAACATCTGTACAGCACATTGCTGAAGGAAACTTCACCTCCGCGTTACAGCAGAAGACGCGGTGTCCCCTTCCGTCATTCCCCGCCCCCTCTCTTCATAGTAACGTCCGGTGATACAGCTCCCGCACTGAATGTTTTTTTTGACACGACCGCGTTCGGCAAGGGAAAGTGCGGCACCAGAAAGTGTTTGATCAGCTTCTTAGCCCTTGTGGTCAATGGTCCTTCTGCTGTGACGCTGCTTATGCCGCTTGTATTAATCTGGTGCGTTCGGCGATGAGTGCATATGGGTGAATAGCGAACCTTGAGTGGCACTCACGATTTATTAGCGGCAGGCGTTGTTCGAACCCTACAAGGCGTCTAAGCCGCCATAAATTTGTTGGTGATGGTTCTCAGCATCTTCTATTGAGTTCTATGACATCAAAAGCTGCCGATCTCCTCGAAGTTCAGTGGTATTCTCAAAGCGTCCGTGGCGGCGTTAGTAATGAGATCGATTCTCGAAGCCGACGGTAATCGTGCTTCTAAACGCGCGTGTGTATCTTGAGCCATTCGGCTATCCGTACTAAGAATACCGCGCAAAACGTGCCTAGTGTGGCACACCCGAAAATAATCGACGATCGCACGGAGTGCTGCACCCGACGCCCCATACCAAATAAGCGCGAAGATCGGGGTCGATTGGGGCTGGGGGGTCCCCTCTCTGTGACCCCGGATGGCAATAATTACTTAAAACTCGGGACCGGTAGCAATATTAGAATGGATGATTAACAACGGGTCCAACCAATAAGAATGGATCAAGGATGGCGCTGCTCCGATCACGATTGTGTGATCATTTGCAACAACTTACCGCCCGCATCGCTCGCTCTTTCCCACCAAAGCACGATACCGACGCACCGCCACGCCCCCCCCCGCCCATCTTTTCCCCCCACAGTAATAATCCGAACGGGTTTCCCAAGGCTTGGGATGACGGCGCACCCAAGGACGACCCCAAGACGATAGAGACGATAGCGTAGCAACGGTACCTGCAATGTAGATAGAATCGCAAAGAGCGGCGTCGAGATGACGGGATCCCATCGTGCTGCTTTAACGCTTCGGAGGTTGAATTTGCGTGGATGCCGTACGCGTGTGATAAGCACACCTAGTTAGTTTTACCTTCATTAATAGTAACTGGTACAAGATAGGCCTTGCATTCAAGTTGTGTTGGGATATGGTTGATATGCCGCGATTTCGCCTTCCGGGTTTATGTTCCCGAGAGTGCATGCTTTCGGGTGCCGCCAGCACGTAGCAGGCACGTTTGGTATTTTTTGTGATTTCTGCAAGTTCGTCGATTCCACGCGGTCAGTCTTGCTGTGGGTGGATGCACTTGAGCGTTATTGATGGCATTTACTATGAATGTGTACCCGGTGGGAAGTACGGTAGTTCTCCATGGCTCTGGGTATAATTACGTGGTCATACTATATACCTGGTATGGACGGAGAAGGTAGGGGTTCAGTCGTCCTTCAGTATCTGGCAGAGTTGTTTTTCGAGTGTAGAGGATAACGTCGGATATCCCGGGCCGATATTTTCGATCGAAGGTCGGGTACTCATGGCCATGCTGATTTTTTCGTCGGGGGTGTTTGGACGCGGGCAATGCGGTCAGTAGAAAGAGCACTGCCCCTTTCACACTGTACACGCGATAACGTTTGTTTTCTTTTTTGTACAGAGGTCTACCGGCATCCATAAGCTAATGAAACGTAAGTAATACACTCAAAGACGTTCAGCATTGCTTTCGTGCTTCGATACTTTGTTTCTTCTTATATCCTTTCGCTACGTACGCTATATATCGTTCTTTGATATCTGGTATCAGGTACTGCGTTTTTCGTGATGCATGGTCAGGTTTCGAGAGTATAACGAAATCGTAACTCTGGATATTTCCTTTAGAGGCCTTAGGCCGAGAAAGGACTCTCCAGACCAACATCGAGTAACGCGCTCGTGCGTGTTGTATTCGTGTCCGCTTTACCACAGAGGGTCACCCCCTTGAATTTTCGATTTTCGAGATCCCTTGTCCTGGCACACCCTTAGACGCACACATCCTCTCCATTCATCACCTTGCCGACGCTCACGAAGTTTCAGCTCGTTTGGCGCCGCCTGTGTCTAGTTGTGTTGAGTCGGTAGCACGTGAGCCTTCTGGGGTTATCACGTGTGACATTTGCTTGCCGAATCTCCTTTCGTACTGTCTTTGCGATGTGTTTAACAAGAAGCGACCCAGCACTCAAATCACCTCGAAGAAGACGAGCTACGACTGTCTTTCGTGTAATAGAAAGAGAGCAGCAGCGGCAGCAGCAGCAGCGCGGCACACATGAGACACTAGAGCTACTGCTTCACGCACGGGGCTCTGCACCACGACTGGCTGCTTGAACGCAACCCTTCCCCCAGATGCGGGCATCATCCCACAATCCAACATCATATTATCACTTACCTGATTTCCACGAAATCTAGCAAGTGGTCACAACAGGCTCTGAAACCCTATGGTGGAGTACCGCAGGCGGAGAAACATCACTCGTACAACATGGCAACTCTGAGTGCAACCAACCGTGGGAGGCAACAAACTCTACAATTTTCGATGTATTTTCGTGTTGGTCGTGATGCACCAGACTTTCTTCGACAGCCTACGCGGCACATGAGAGGACGTCTACGAGAGAATTTCTTTCTTTCTCGCGTCTTTCTGTTTTGTTTTTTGTCGCATTCTAGGAGTCCTTCTGCTAAGACAATCTAAATCCCTGTAAGGTTTAGTTGCTCTTTCGGCTATTCCTCAGACGGTTATCTTCTTTTTGTTGACCGCGGTGTTTTTAAAGCAGTTTTTTTTACATTTTTTTAAAGCGGTTGTTCATCCGCCGCTAATAACTCCCGGCTCAAGAACGCCGCAGCCACGCGCTCTCGGCGGTGGCTTCATACCTGTCACCCGCCGCTGCCCAGGAAGTCTCGTGGTTCTGCTCGATAAGCTCGGCGAATCTCCTTTCTGGAAACGAGTTGCGATGTATCATTGTTGATATGTTTGCTGTATTTCTCTATAATCTTGCAAGTTGACTGGTTCGCTGGCTGGTTTATGTCCTGTTTATCGTATCCTGTACGTTTGGCATTTTTTCTGTTTCTGCTTTCGTTGTTTTTTTCCTTTCTTTTTTATGTTATCTTGTTCTCCTGCAAGGCAGTATCATCTAATACTATAATAGCTAGAGTTGATAAAACTGAGGCGTGTGATCTCCGATGGCTTTACCTTGGATTTACTGTAGTATAGCGAACCTGGCTGGACAGCGATCTAGGGCATCGCGAGCAACAGATTCAACGGCGTGTGCTTGGATTTATCGTCGCTATCTGCCATGGCCCTTTTGCGGACAAACGAAAGACTATGGCGGGAACGGTCGATCATGGGTTCCTGTGACTGCGCGACCTGTACTTGTCAGCATGTACAACTAAATGAAGATATGTTCGTAGATACCTGCTGTATCTGGTACATAGGTACAGCAGTCCTCCCCATCCATATCATATTGATTCTCCTGCAAGGCATTATCATCTAATACTATAATAGCTAGAGTTGATAAACCTGAGGCTTTACCTTGGATTTACTGTAGTATAGCGAACCTGGCTGGACAGCGATCTAGGGCATCGCGAGAAAAAGATTCAACGGCATATGCTTGGATTTATCGTCGTCATCTGCCATGGTCCTTTTGCGCACGAACGAAAGACCATGGCGGGAACGGTCGATTATGGGTTCCTGTGACTGCGCGACCTGTAATTGTCAGCATGTACAACTAAATGTAGATATGTTCGTAGATACCTGCTGTACTGTGTCTGGTACATAGGTACAGCAGTCCTCCCCATCCTTATCATAGTGAAAAAAGTTGGTGAAGTGGTTCCAGCACGTACTACTGCTGTGCATACGCGTATCGTACGTACCGGCAGTCTGGAACTGACGACGCTGTGTGAACTCTCTGTCTTGCGATGACCTATTGCCTGCTGCCTGCTGCTGCACTGTTGGCTGACTGGTGTGCTGCGATGCTCTGTATTCATGTACCATTCTGGACGGAAATGTAGCGGACGTTCGACTTGTTAATATAAATTGCAAACGGTCTTTATATTGCAGATCGCTCTCTGTCTACCAGGCATACTTCTTGCTCCGCATACCTGCTACCAGGTACGTAGTATTTGCTGTCTTGACTTCTTGCTGGAAATTATTTTCTTGCCCTCTACTTTTCTCTATTTTTTTGTTATGATTCTCGTAAACTGATTTGTAGTAGATACTGCGGCTGCTCTGTTGCTGGGCTACGATATTTCGACTGACGCTGACGCCGCAGCTCTGCGATGCTGCTGCGCTGCTATCAATACGACTAGCACTGCTGATTCTGCTCTGTGCAGTTGCTGCTGCTGCACGTATGCAATAGTACCCCGGTATTGCGGTATTACCGACAGTTGGCCGAGGATCCTACCTGCTGTTGTTGCTGTACGTACTGCTGTTGCTTTTCTGCTGCGGCTGCTGCTGCACTACATCATACCCGGTACGTACTATTTTTTCATTGAGCGTACACAGCACTTGGCAGTAGCAGCAGTACGATTACTCGTTGTGCCGTACGAGTACGAGCATACAAAGTCTCCGTGCAAATATCGTATCAAGACACAGATCAATTAACCATTACTTCCGGGGCTCATACAATATTCCCCCATAGAGCTAGGACTATCTCCAACGACGTATATGGCATGTACAGTACTGCATGATAACCCGTTGATCTCTGGGTTCCTAAATATGGACCCTCCGCCATTGGGGCGGAGGGGCCGGCCCTAATCCCTAGTATTACCATATTTGTGATTTGCCACCTCTTTTGAGTCGCACTCGTGTCCCTCAGATGTGGATATGTACCGACCCATTGATTTTGATTTCCCTTTCTTTTCCCTCTTCATGCAGTATATCATCTCTATCCACTTATTTCGTCCCCTGCCACAATTACATGAACTCGCTAAAGGACAAGGATGGCGACTAAAATAGTCGACGTGCAAGTCAGGCAAATTAATACCAGGTATTAATAGTACCATACTGCCATCAATGTTTGCCGCAGACTGCTGACATGTACCGTATTTTAGTAAGGTTTTGTGAGAGTGAGGTATTACGTATAGGCCAGCGCTCTGGTCCATTATTGGAGAAATATGTCTGTAGCGACCTGCAGTAATAACAACCTCGTGTATCCGAAAGGACACACAAGCCGTAACGCTCGCGCCTCAGCCGGTGAGCACGGTAGGACGTTGTGAAACATATCGAAAGACAAAAATGCCGACGGCAAATGAGTTAAGGAAAACACATTAATAGTTATTTTTTTCACCCTTTACTACGGTAAGGGGAGGTGGTGTCGGTACCAATCAAGATTCCGTGACGCCCCCCCCTTTTGGCGTGAGCTGTCGTGAAGCAAACAGCTACACCAAGCATCTCTATCGTTGTACACCAGCGTGATTGCAACACGACACCCCCCCCCGCGCCCCCCTGCCACACTCGTTGTACTCAGTGGGAGACTCTATACATGGATAGTCTATGGGTTGAGCGACAAGCTCACCTCACATCCAACGCATGCTACCCCCCCCTTCTCTACGCCTAACCCTTTAATAACGCCCGGACCCCGGGGTCATTGACTAAACAAAATCGAATCCATTCGTGTGCACGCAATGCTGCACGAGGGCGGCCAGCAATAACGGTACACTTACCAGGTACCTGGTACGTGCTAAAGTACGTACAGAGTAGAGTACACCAATGAGTGAGCTGTATTCGTACTTCGTATAGCACACGCAAGTCTAAAGCGACATGCACAGACCCACATGAAAATCGAATATCAGGCTTTCTCGCCCGCCCCACCCCCACGGGTAAAAAAAAAGCAAATTAGAAACAAGATAATCTGTATTCACAGAATATTGGCGGAACCCTAGGGCGGCCAGCGATGGTAGACTGAATCCTGAAGAGGCGTGAACACTAAAGAAATACATAGGTACTAAACAAAATACAAATGCGAGAGCGACGTTTGTAAAAAAAAACGATTCTGAGGCTTTCTAGTTCACCTCCTCTCCCAGGAAATCAACAAATCAGCCTCCGCTGCAGTCATGGTTCACAAAAGGCAAAGCCAGTGTACCTGTCGAACAACTGGCACCTGCGTATCTTAGCAACGCCTACGGTGGGTACCCTAAGCAGTAACTGTTAGCCCCACCTAACACCTACTGATTAACCAGCCGCCGCTGTCTCTTCGTGTTACTGCTTCGCTTTGTCCACGTGCGCTCCAAGTTTTACATCTATTTGTATCCTACAGGAGAGTGCAGGCACGTTCCTATGTCCCAAATAGGAATTTTACGACAAACGATACTCCGTACAGGGCTGGGTGACGATACACGCGGATTGATGGCACGTATGGCATGTTTAATGCACTGCCGGCGGTCCAACGACCTTAACTCCCTCCTCGTAACACGCCAAAGCGTCACGGTGTATCTGCCTATTGCAAAGGCTATCTCTAAGACATTAGCCGTGTACGGCTACAACAGTTTAATAGTCTGAACTCAAAACACGAAACAACACCGAAGACCAACGACTGATCACACGTCAGGAGCGGCATAGATGACGCACCCACCGACCGCCTGAAAAATTAACAGCACACTCTGTTGCACATCTGCTCCAAGCAAAGGCGACACAGTCCCAGCATAATCGCGCCATCAGAGGCCAGTGTCAGTGGGCCAAACCTGTCGTGGGCACCACCCACCCCTTGATACCCCGCCACAGAAAACGCCTCCTTCACCGCCCCGCAACCCGCGTGCAACGCCGTCGCTGTACTCGCGGGCCGGGCTCTGCGTCTCTACAGTACTGCCGCCACCTGGGCCTACCGTAGGCGAAATCGCAATGCTTGCCGCGGTGACTTGTAGCCCGTAGCGGCGGTGACGGCAGCGGTGGCGCCGCAAGCGTGCCAAAACTCCGAATCTACGCATGAAGGTATTCGCGGCCTAGCTCAATCGAACGAACATATTATCCTATTACGAGGACAAACCCGTCGCAGTCGCCGCTGCGTCAGAAAAGTCGCGCCTCTCTTGGCAGCCGTCACTGCTTTCTTCTGCCATGAATGCGTGCCCTCGACACACTCGAAGGCAGTGCATTCTGAAGGACTACCTTCTCCCACGAGTCAACAGCCGCTGTCGCCACCGCGACCGGCGTTTGCGCCTCCCTGGCGTACGTCTCAATGGTTCGCACGATTTCCTCTGCCTTGCTATCGGTAGTCTGCACGTCCTGATCACCCTCCTTGGCTCCTTGCGCGGCAGCCTGCTCCTCCCAACCCTCGACGTCCTCACCCATAGCGACAACTTGGCCCAACACCACCACCACCTGGCCGAGCTCGGCAACGGCGGATGTTGCTGCTTCCGTCGCCTTTAGTACTGCCGACGACCCCGCCACCGCCGCCGCGCCTCCGAGATCCGACAAGGGCTGCACCCGCGCCTGTAGGCGTTGAGCGGCGCTAATGGCACGCTTTGCGGTAGTGGTGGCGACCGCTAGCCTCGCAGTACGTCTTCTTATCTTGACTGTGGAGTCGTGGTCTAGCCAGGGGTGTTCTCCCGCTTGGACCGCGGTCGGACGCCTGCGCGGGTCTTTGGTGAGGAGCTATTCCAGCAGGGTAGGTGCAAGAGCGGGTATGGCCAAAGAAAAAGGTAACAGAAGGTAAAGCTAACATACGGCACGGTATCACAGCAGCGTCGAGTGCTATACGGACAACAGTGCTTCAGTCATGCAATGGCGGAATGCTGGTCACACATTGGGAAGTATCAGCAGTGTTTAGGCGTTGCAGCTCCACGTTGAAACTCCACAAGAAAGCGCGAACATGTTTTCCTCGGATAAAGGATAGTCGCAATGAAGCAGCAAATATATGTTGACCCCACTGTCACCCCCCCTTCTCCCAACACGTCTAATGGACACACCCACCTGGGAGATGAAGTCCCTGCAGCTGTCACCAGCGAGGCTCTCGTCCATGCTGCATTCGCCGCGCACGATGTTAGCCTTCAGGATTTCATTGGAGCAACCGGTCACGATCGAGCCGCTCGATTCGCTCACGTTGCCGCTACCGCCCCTCAGCTCAACCGCACTGAAGCCGCCACCAGCATTGTAAAACTCGACGTCGGGTTGATAACTTAATTGAACAAAAATACGTCGACCAAGGATGGGGCGGCGATAGCGACGGAGGGTGTGAGTTTAGGCGTAAAGGTACATGATGTGAGGGAAGAAATGACAAAGAAAAAAATGACCGGTCGGTAGATCAATCGAGGGTGGGGACAATGGCGGTGGGACGGGTGACACGACTTATTAATAGGCGGTATGACGAGAGCAGACACATATAGTGGGAACCATGATGAATGCCGGTGGTTCTCACGTGAACGGGAGCTCTTGGTGTAGCAGCTCGTACAGTGTCACTCCCGCTGCCCACAAGTCCACGGCCAACCCGTACTCCTCCCGCTCGAAGAACTCCGGGCCCATGTAGGGCTGATTGGAAATAGGCAAGTGACGCAGAACCAAGTAGGGCTGATTAGAAATAGGCAACACACAGAACCAAACGCGGAGTCAGCGACATTCGATTTGGTGGTGTTTTCATGGATCTACTACACGATCGGGTACCGTTCCTCCGCGTTACTCGTACAGTGTTCCAGTGTTCGAATGATTCTCTACCAGGTATCTCGATTTGGATTGCTGTTGGTGTGAATTGTACGGAGCCTGCTCTACCTGCAGTCAGTTGGACGATATGCGCATATCAGCGGCGGCTAAACTCCCAGATACGCTTTAAACGGCAACGAGCCATCGATATTTTTCTATACCGTACCACATAGCGATATTTTTAGCTCTAGAGCTGCTGATAATTTGTACTCTCAGCACCATGTCGAATTGAAAATGCGTTGTCCTTTTCTGACGTACCATATCGCGTTTTTGCTTTTACTACAGGTTGGCTCACGCTAAAAGTCCAAATTTTGCACCCCTGCGAATGCCGCTTGAAATATCTACTCGAATGTCACATGTTTGGTATCATACTGACCTTCGCAAACAGCGGCAGAGGATAACATGGCCAGATTTTTAATTAGGGCCTAAGGCTGGAAGTATTAATAGCGTCGATCATGTGTCTCCACCAACCTTAGGCCTTGAAAATGGTCAGTAACAGCCAAGCGTTTTCAATGGAAGAAAAAAAATAATAAAATAATGGACGAGCCGGTTCCAGGTAATCCAACGCATGTCTGTAGATGTTTTTGCGCAAATGTTCGAAGAACTGACTAAGTAGGATTAATATCACGTAATATTTTAACACCCAACGCCGATCCTTTACCGAAGCTTAGTGATTACGACGCAATGCCGTTATTTTTACGTTTTTTCCGCACACAAGTCCAAACGTTCAAGATGTTTTTTCGGTACAGACCCTGAAAAATTGCATACGTCTTTTATGCGCCCCTACCGAACCGTTTCCGGACTGGGTATTTTTTGTTTGTTTTTTTCGCCGGAACATTGGGGTCTAAGGAGGCCCCCCAAAAACAAATTACGAAATATCTGTCGGAAAACACACACACACACTCCGTTCGGTAACGGTTCGGTAGGGGCACATAGAAGACGTGTGCAAAGTTTCAGGGTCTGTATCAAAAAAAAGGCGTGAAGTTCGGCCGGGGGAAAAAAAATGGACATTCAGCGTGAACCAGCCTGTATGACATACGGCACCTTATCGCCCACTGCAAATGCAATCGCATAGCAGTCTGCCGTACTCCTCAGACGAATCGGAGAAGAGGTCATCACTGACGTTGATAGAACATGACCGATACCAGGGTATATGTATATATAGCTTTTTCAGTTATTTTCCTCATGACAAAAGCGCGGCGGTGGAAAATTGTACCGGAGTGCCGCATTCGTTCCCCAGGCTTGGAATCCCATCAGGAGCTGTGACTGCTAGCCCGAAGTCCGCCAAGTAGATCTCTGTTAGCGGAAATATCAAGCGAAACGGGAAAAGCAAGCAACGTGTAGTACGTGAAGAAATCAGATCGAGAGGTTTGGTCCGGTTAATCGATCCGATTCGTTTGCGAGATCGCTCAACCAACACTGATACGTAACGGGAGTCGCACGCAAGCGCCAGTAACCATTATTTCTCCGCATATATATTTGCATTGCGCTGGTTCGACGATGGCTGACCCCCCATGATCGGCGTTTTTACCGGCCAGACAACAACATCGTACGGTCACAGGCCAGAGCTGCACCAGCAGGTCACTCCACCCCTCCCCTCCCCCCACGCTGGCAGTAACATATTTATCCGTAACGTGAGCAGGGGGTGAACAGACTTCACACAATCTCGTTACGATGCGTCGCCACACGTCTGCACTCGACGCATGATGGTCTGTTGTGGACACCCGACTACAAGTGTTTTCCAAGGAAAGGTATTCCAGAATGTGTGTCTTTTGATTGGCTCATCGTCTCATTAAGTGCACAAGGTTGGGGCTGCTCTGTCTGATGGTAGCCGAACACATACATGACTACGCTGCCACGCGAAAGCTTGATATCTCCATCAGCTGTCATAGCAGCAACAAGACGCACGCAACAAAACGGTTCGCGCAGTAGGTACAGCAGCCGACGCAACAAAGAAGAGGAGCCGAACACGAAATCGACCAAACCACGTACGCCAGACGTTGGTTGCCCACCAGACTTGCAAAGAAGGATGTTCGCGGGCTTGACGTCCCGGTGAACGATGTCCCGGCCGTGCAAGAACTCCAATGCAGAAATCAATTGTCGAACGATGTTGATGGCTTGGTCCTCGTTCACGCGGATGTGCTCTGTGCGGATGTGCTGTCGGTGTGCAGGACATGGAGGGTTTGGGGAAGACATGAAACCTTTGTCGTGGCAGTTACATGCACAGGTTCGACCGGTGACGTCGTTATACACACGATCACAGCTTTCACTACAGCACACCAAGGATTTCCACGATATGTGGCACGGTTAATTGTCAATGATAGCCGGTTGCTCTTCGCGGCGTGATGTAAACTTTCGGGTGCTTATAGCGGTTGGTACGATCTTACCTTGATAAGTCCGGCAAGGTTGCAGGGGACCTCCGGCATTAGCAGGTGAATCCTGCTCCGCGGTACAGCACGATGGAGGTGTAAAGTGTCAATACGCCACATCACCGAGACGTCGGTACATGCTGACGGGGCAGGTCACCGCGGGAATATTAGTACACTGTTGTGTTTTCAGCAGTAGTAGTAAATGCTTCCGCAGGGTGAATTGTGATGAACCCCTAAAATGGTCAAAATTCCTCAAAAAGGTGTTCGAGTTTTATTTTTTGGTATTGGTGGTAAAGACAGCAGCTGTGAGTTCGGTCGACGCTCAACTTTGCAAGACGAGTGCTACGTCTGCCGGAGTCCGACAACCCACCTACGCAACCCTTGCTGTGCCGACCAGGATGGGCCTACCACCAAGCTTTCGGCAGGTGCTGGCTCTACCAGATGGGAGACAATCTATTTTGGTCATTAAGGCTGATATATGGCACGCGCAACAAAACAATAGTAGGGTGCAAATATATATGGTATAAATCGAAGTATTCGGTGTTTCTGTACATAGTACCGGATTTCCCGGGAGAAACCGTGTACCCATGCTGCCGGCATAGGCTCAATAACGTAGCTTGACTTTTTTTAATCCGACCGCAACGTACCGTGCGCATTAGACACCGCCCAGCACTGCCCAATAAACGTGAACTGCATGTGAACTCACCTACTGGGTGTCTGGATGACGCCGTAATAGGGTATGATGCACGGGTGCACCGAGCATCGCTCGAGGATGTCGACTTCGTCTGTCGCGTAGCGCTTCTGTCAACCGGACGACGGCATCATAACACAAGTTTAGGAAACCGTGCGGCCAGCCGAAATCACCAGCAAACACAAGCCGGCAGGGGAGAGAAAGACGTTACTGGCAGTGGGAGCTGGGGTAGAGAACGCGAGCCGCTACAAGAACACTCCTGCCTTTGATAGACCGGTTAGAGAACCACGTGTCCTAGCAGCTCGGTTGCAATTCAAATACTTCCTTTGCACAGCATCCCGAAAAAGAGGCGGGGCGAAGAGGGAGAGTCGAAGGATCTCACCTCGGTCGGGGTGCGCGTTCTCATGACCTTCTTCGCCACCGGAAGTCCGCTTTTAGTCCAAACCCGGTAGACCGCCCCTGCTCTCGCCGCATATTCGTGAAAGTGAATGTTCATAACGAGAAGTAGAGTATGTAAGACGGACGTTGCATCGTTGGATGTTGCCATGAACGGGACAGGGACGGGGGAGGGGGGAGAAAAACTGACGTTCGATGCAGATCTTCGGGAGCAGTTATATTCCATGCAAGACGGCGTTGAAGAACTTTCGAGTTACAGCGCTCACCAGTAAAGGTAAGATATGAGGAAGGTGGAGGCGAGCATTTATTCCGTGCTGTGGCGTTCTGTATCAGGTTGTGGACGTTAGACCAACGCCACCTGCAACTCGCCTGCGAAAGAGCAACCAACTTGAAGTTGACGTCGTCTTGCGTTATCAGGTTCCAACTTTAGATCTATCGGCAAAAAGCTAGCCTAACGTAGATTGAGCGGGATATTTCGAAACGCTACCACAAGCAGTCTACGAAACAAGAGAAAAGTCACAAGAGCAAATACAACTTGCCGCGCTGCATGGTCACATTACAGTCCGCTATTGGTCACAGTGCACGTTGCATGCCACACAGCTGACGTACCGAAGGCGCCGGAGCCAAGGAGTTTGTTGCCCTTTTTCTCGTCGAAGTAATCGGGGGCCCATGTGCACAAGACGTTGTTTTTATCGCCATTCGACCTGAACTCGGCCGGCACCGGCGACCCGTGACATTTTTCGTCATTTCCAAGGTTGGCGACAGATGTGTCGCCAGCCGGTTCGCCCCCCCCCGCCACCCCCCCCTCCTCCCGGTCCTCCTCCCTCTCCCCATCCTCCTGGTTCGCCCACTCGATGTTGGCGTTGGGTTCCCCAGAAGAAGCAGCAGCCCCAGCAGCAGTAGAAGAAGTAACACTAGGGAATGCCTGGACGATAGAAGCATGAGCCGCCGCTGCACCTGCGGAAAACGCCTCCATCTCCGCCACTTCGTCTTCCTCCTCCTTCCCCATCCCCTCTGCACCTACCACCTCATCTTCCTCCACCTCCTCCTTCTCCTCCTGGTCCTCCTCCCCTTCCCCATCCAGCTCGATGCTAGCGCTGGGTAACAAAGCAGCAGCAGCAGCAGCAGCAGGAGCAGCACTGAATGCCTGGAAGATCGCAGGAAGAACCGCCGATGCAGCTACGGCAACCGCCCTCACCTCCGTCATTTCCTCTTTTTCCTCCTCGTTCCCCGTCCCCTCTATACCCGCCATCCGCACTTCCTCCGCCTCCTCTTCCTCCTCCCCTTCCCCATCCTTCTCGTGCCTCAGCTCAATGCGGGCACTAGGTGCCTCAGCAGCAGCAGGAGCAGCACTGCTGAAGGCCTGGAATATCGCAGGAAGAGCCGCCGATGTACCTACGGAAGACGCTTCAACCTCGGTCATTTCCTCTTCTTCCTCTCCCGTCCCCATCCCCTCTTCGCCTACCCCCCCCCCCCCCTCCCGATCCTCCCCCCCCTCGTCCCCCTTCTCATTCCCCCGCTGGGTGCTAGCACTGGGTGCCTCAGCGGGAGCAGCAGGAGTAGCTCTACGACGTGCCCGAACGAAAAACGCGCAAATCGCCGTTGCAGCGGAGGAAGACACCCTCGCTACATGCTTTCCTTCGGAGATCGGGAGCAACCGTCTTTGCGACAGACGATGCAATACCTGGTATTTGATTAGATTGAAGGGCTGACCATTAGAGCTGTGAGTTGGCTGGACTTGACAGCTATTTTTTTGTTGGGTGGCGAAGTAAGCCACGCAACTGACTTTAGTCTTTCTCGATAGTCTTTCTCGATGCACAACACATTGCGAGCCACAAACGCACCAGCCAGATACAAAAACACAGAACTCCGCAAATGACCGCAATTAGCTTTCTGTAATACCTAGCCAAGCATCTAGTCGGCGACTTATAGTCAGCCAACTCACAGCTGTAGGCTCTACTAACCATACCATTCTATGTTGTTCAGCAATATATAGTGTGTCTAATAAGGGTGTTCACGTCTACAGTACTCAAATTAGGGTGCAAGACCCACAATGCAGCACAGCAGCTTGCTTGGTGATATATAGCTCATAAACAGACACATATCCGCCACAAAAGCATGGTGGCTGCGCCTCACCGACGCAAATCACGGAGCCGAACAACAACGGGACGATTCTGCTCGTGTTATGGGCTGCTGCAGTAGAACGGTGTCACGCCAACAAGCACCCTCGTTACGAGCACGTCACGACGAACATCAGCACGTTGCGTAGCGGTAAGAACAATTCAAAAATGCAGTCGTTTCACGTTTTACACGACATATGTTCGCCGATAGTTTAAACGTGCTACTACACCGCAGAAATAATCCCACACTTATTCCGAGTAGTTTGTCCTCCAAACCGTGGGTGCAGTTCTAAAGGGGTTACAGTAGTATCATGAGCAGTCATTTTTTTAGATGCACCTGGTGGTGCTGCAATTTGATCTCCTTGTAGGATACCAGTACCAGGTATCATACGTGTGTACCAGGTAGCATGTAGCAACACTGCACACAGTTATGTGCCCAACCTCGAGACTGTGCACAATCAGCAGACTACGGTAGACTCGCGCTAACCCTCACCTGCGGCTGCGGCTCCCACTCATCATGTCGCCGTTGAGGTATACCAGGTTCCTTGAGCAGTTTGTCCCTGGTGCATTTGGATTGGGGACGGGGGAGGGGTCAGGAGGCTGGGAAAAATCACGGCTTGGCGAAACACTGCAGGAGTAAAACGGATTTTGGTATATCATGCATCCGGAAGGAACGTCTCGTATTAGTAGCCGGTCGCCCCGGTGATCTAGTGGTTAACCTCGAATACTACTCAAGGTTGGAGTCAGGGATTCAAACGTCGGTATGGAGATTTTAATTTCTACTGTAGAGACACCAACTGCCGAGAGCGCTTTATAGCGTGGGTAAGCACAATTCGACGCAAGTCGACGAGGGAAGATAGTGCTGAATTCTTCTCGCGATAAAAACTAAGGCGCGTACCGTAGTGGGGAGGGGGGAGAAGAGCTTAGTGGCCCCGGATCTGAGTTACGACTATTAATAGGGAGGAAGAAAGAGAAAGAAAAAGTGCGAAGATAATAGATGGGATGAGCAAAATAAAACAGAAAAAGTGACCGCATAGGAAGGAGGCACGGACCCAAGAGCACAGGCAACATGAAGCGCGACATTTGCCAGCACCAGCACTTTCCGAACGTCATGGGGGGGCGGAGCACCGACTATCACGGCAGCACCTTGCGGCGGTGGCTTTCGTAGGGAACGCGCGAAAAGAAACCACACCATCCTTACTCGCGAGGCCCACAGCATAGACACACACAAAAAAAGAGATTCGAAGATTTGGTGTATTCTCGTGCAGCAAGAAGGGTGCGATAGCAAAAATCACCTGCGCGCCTTCGACCTCCTCCTCGTCCTCGTGAGTCCGGAACACCATCGCCGCCCCCCCGCGCGCCGCCCAGGCGAGAACAAGCTGGGCATGCACGGCATGCTGGCTCCTTGTTACCCTGGTATGCCCGTGAGTAGGGGATCCCCGTCGTGGCTGCCTGTGAGAATGAACAGAAACATGAGAGTGTGGAACATGGCTCACTCGACTCGGCTTGCAGTCTTTCATCAAGTGTTTTATGCCTCACAGAAAAAAAATCCAAACAGCAGTGTTCGTTTTTTGGCGCAAGCCCAAGCCTGGAACGACGAAAAACGGGCACGACACGACACACCTCCATGCACCCGCACACCCTTTACCTTGCACCACAGCAATCAGCGTGTTGGCAGACGGCGCTGAGATTGCCCTCCGCGTGGCGAGCGCAGCCGGGGTGCGCGTGTGTTTCTGTTTGGTCTTGACCGCCAACCCTTTGTGTGAGATTCCAAAAATGTCAAACCGATCCGGGGTGCGTAGTCGGAGTTGCAGATTTATGAAACGGCGCTCAGGAGGAGTTCCAATCATGCGAAGGCCTTCGTATTTTAGTTCTCACTAAGAACCCACAAGCAGCACTATAATAGATCTCCGCATCATGGCTTCTCTGCTCTCTCCTTCTCGGCTCTCAGCTGTCAGCTCCTGGATGGAGAGGGGTGTTGCGGTGTTGTTGTGGTGTTGCTGTGTGATGCTCTGCCTCGATTTTCGGCGTGGATGGCGGAACACGGGTGAAAGGGTCGTGCGGTGAGGGAAGGGAGAAAAAGCAGACAGCGACGGGCACCTCGTGGGAGTGATGTTTGTGTCGCGCTACTTTAGTTGCGCTACTTCAGTTGATGGCCAAAGCAGTCCGACATCTCTTGGTCACCTACCAGGTATGCAGCAGCAGTCTGTAAGGTCAACATCTGGAGTGTCGGAGAGATGCAGAGGACGACGCCTGCTATGCTGCACTGCTGCTGTCCCGGCGGGTGAATGAGCGGAGGTGCGATGCGAACTGCGTTAGAGTCACCATGCATGCTATTCATGTGTACGAAGCAGTCTCGACCTAGAAGCCTGTTTCTTCCTTGCACCGCCGTCGACGTCTATTAATATGATACTTCATGAGTACGAGAGCCATGTCCTGCTGTACTCGTACTGCTGTTCTCCAGCTCTTGTATACCTGTGTGGTGAAGGCTGAAGTAGGCCGTGGCTGACTGCTGTCAGCAGAGCCTATTAATAGTGGTCATGCTCGTCGAACGTGTGAATGTGTTGCTGCTATTCTGCACCACCCCGGCCGGAGGGTAGCTGAAAGACTGCATGGTACTAGTAGTTGGTACTACGGACATCCATTGTTAACAGGACTAAATGGAATACAAAAAAAGGAGAAAAGTCTCCCCCTTTCAGTCAACCTCTCCTAGTGAGAGTCGGCGTCCCCAATGGTCTAGTGGGTTAACCGCGTAACCACTAAGGTCAATGTCGCGGGTTCGAGCCCCCCCGAG
>JAYJMJ010000371.1:0-11281 GCA_036873875.1 Laminaria ephemera
TAGTACTAAGGGGAGTCGCCGGCCTATATCCTTCATGAGGACATACACAACCCGTAACACGCGCGATCGGAGTATCAAACGCAGCTTGCAAAGATGAGTTTCGACGAAATCCTAGATCTCACAGCTGTTGCGTATTTTTAATTTTTTATAAAAATAGATGGGATGAGCAAAAAAAAAAAAAAGTATGTACCAGGTACCAGGTATACCAGTACCTCAAAGTACGCCGCAGCAGTACCACAGCAGTAGATTACTGTAGGTCAGCCCCATAATACTGGGTGTAATGTTGGGCTAGTCCCGTTATCTTGCTGGGCGCCATATATATTAAAAAAAGACTCCAGGATATACCCCACGATCAAATCTCAGAGCTGAGAGTATGCCATACCGACACTACTCGTACTGAGTGTAGCGGTCCCCGTATAGTGCCGGTATATGCCAGCCGGAAATACCGGCGCTATAGCGGCAACCGGCACTATTCCGTATACTGCCACTACTTGATGTTCCCACATGTGCCAAGCAATTTCACAGGCACTATAGCGCACTATAGCGGGCAACCGGCACTATAGAGGGACCACTACTGTACCATCTCCTCAGAATGCCAATTGCCAAAAACACAAGAACACAAAAAAGTCACAGATGTTCCTTGGAAGCAACTACCTGCTGGGCTATCAGTAGTTACACATTGTACCAGGGGTATAATACTTGGCACACGACAGCAGTCAGACATGACTAAGCAGTTGATGAGGTACCAGGTACGTACTTCCTTATACCCCGAGTACCTCCCAGTCTCACAGCAGTACGACACGCCCAAAGTATTCAGGTACTGATAAAGCCGGTCGCCCCGGTGGTCAAGTGGTTAACCTCGAAGACTAGTAAGGTTGGAGTCACGGGTTCGAATCTCGGTATAGAGATTTCTTTTTCTGAGACACCAACTGCCGAGAGCGCTCTATAGTGGGTAAGCACAATTCGACGCGAGTCGACGAGGGAAGAAAGTGCTGAATTCTTCTCGCGATAAAAATGAAGGCGCGTACCGTAGTGGGGAGGGGGGGAGAAGAGCCTGCTAAGTGACCCCGGATCTGAGTTACGGCTAGGCATGGAGAAGGAGAAAGTAAAAGTGCGAAGAAAATAGATGGGATGAGAGCACTGCACTCTAGTACTGCTGTGCTCTACTGTAGTACTGTACCTTAGTGCTGTAGTGTGAGGACCTTTGAAGCGTCCGTATGATTGTCCTAGTATTATCAGTGCAGTCACAGGATTAGTGGTAATGCTATTAATAGTATAGGTTAGACTATGGCCTACCTGGTACCTGGTAGTACCTGGTAGGTTGTAAATACCAAAGGGGCAGGTTCAGCCGGTACTAGAAACGCGCACAACAGTAACACCACCAGTATTGAGTAGTTGTACAGTACAGCAGTGGGTAGCCCGATTTAAGACCACCCCGTGAGAAACCGAAACAGGCGCTCTTAACAACACATTGCTCTTATCTGTGATAGGCAATATATGGGTTTTAGTGTGGCGGGACATGCCGATTTGACCGCTCTCAAGTCCCGAAAGGTCTTATCTCGGGTGCTCTTAAATCGAGGTGCCCACTGCATCACCCTGCTTCCGCGGAAGCTGTTTTTGGCTGTGCATTGAAGTTGAAAGTTGTCGCCGCGAATAATGTGAATGCGGTACCCTTTAGGTACCGTGCTGCCGTGTTGATGGAGAGTCAGAACTTGCCGAGGGTTCAACTCCTTTCTGAGATGTATGTGCTGTCTTGCTGTCGTAAACAAATCCAAGCACCTATTCGCTATCTCGGGTAGTGCATGCCTACTATTACAGTGGTGTACCCACTTTTAAGACCACCCCCCCGTGACAAGCTAATTTTGGTGGTTTTAGCTCTACTATGGTCTTATTTACTGTTATTACAGCAAAGATGACCTCATACTAATTCCTAGTAGTGTTTTTTTCGTGACAAGCCGATGTACCTGATGTTCTCTCCCGAAAAGTCTTAAACCGGAAGGTCTTAACCCTCTTAGCACTATTAAATAGAACGCCACCAGGTATACAGTAGGGCTCGCGAAATGGGCCCAAATGTTATGTGGTATTTGCTTGGTTTTGGAGGCATGCTCTTTGAGTGGACTTTGAGTGCCCCGTTTACCGCGCCAAAGCTTTGAAAAGTGGTGTACTCTGTCTGCTGTGGTGGGCCCAAAGAGCCCGGGCTCTTTTGACATGGTCGTAGTTGATTATTTCATTTGCGGTTTCCGAGTGGGTGCTAAGAGGGTTAACTCTTCAACTACTGCAATATCAGTATGTTAATAGTGGGAGTTCGGAGGGGAACAGTGACGATGATAGCACCGACCACACGGAAAAGCCCGGGCTGCCTGGGTCGGGGGCGTGTCGGATCCGCAACGGAAGGCAACGGAAGGAGCTATACGACACGCGCGCAGCTCGATGATAGGGTTACTGCTGTTGCGGGCTCTTCCTGGAGGGTTGATAATACCGCACTTGCCGTATCATCTCCTCGAATCCTCAAAATGTTTAATTGTTACCCAACCCCTCACTACTTTCCCGAACCAAACAACTATTATTAATATTCATATTAGTACCATGGTACCTGGTCATTATTTAGTTAATTACCCCCCTGTATGAAAATAGAAGCATGTGGCATGGAGAAGTTTGGTACATGTAGATAGTAGCGAGGAAACGATCGCTATCCTATGATAGGCGATAGATGGTGGCCACAGACGGGCCAAACAGAAAGGAGATAAGATAAGCAAGAAGTTTTTTATGCGATATATGGAAGAAACGTAATGAACGGCCAAATGCTGGAGGTGTCTCTATTAGGAGTAGGAACGGTTCTCCGTCTCGAAAGGGATGCTTGGTCAATGGTCAAATGACTAAGGCAAGCAACAATTGAGTACGCCCCCCCCCACCCTTGTGTGGACTAAACTATAAAGTCGTTTGGGCTGGTCGGTGTTACTTGCCGGGTTACTTGAGCGATGGCTCATTATATTTTCAGTAGTTTTCAAGGCTTGCGACACCCCCGAGATTCAAATCCAACCCCATCCCGAAGGGAAACCTTTTACGTGTTATATTTGCTGTTGTCGCTGTATCCGGGTCCCAACAGGGATAATTACAAAGTAACGCAATATCTTGCCTCGCCCTGGTGTGTTTTTCAACAGAAGGGGCCAAATGGCCCGCTTTGGAGAGGATCAGAAACGCCTCCGTGAGGGGACACGAGAAGAATACAATCGCAGTAACACTATCTCTTGCCTCGCCCTGTTGTATTCTCAGCAGAAGGGGCCAAATGGCCCGCTTTGGAGAGGATCAGAAACGCCTCCGTGAGCGGACACGACAAGAATACAATCGCGCCGACACGAGGGGATGTTTTATACCATAAGAAGGGCAATGTTGGGATATGAGGGGATATTTTATATCATGCAGCTGCAGAGTACACAGTTGTGTGTTGCATATGTTTGTTTGTTCTAGACAATAGCCCAAACCACACTTAACTCCTGTACGACTGCGCCCGCGTTTTTGAGAACAAACTGCTTGCAACGAGTGTGGAATAATGTTTGCAACTTCTATGTTACCATGAGTAGGTTTCAAGTGCGAGCTGAGTACTGCCTGTTGTCGATTTGATGCGCGATACCTTGTCGTTAATGATCGTCTGCTACCTTGCGTCCATTGTTTGCTGCTGCTGCTATATATAGCGTTGTTGCTACATACCGCTGTTGCATATTTCGCTTGGGGCATGCGGCGGCTACAGACCGCTATTCAGCGGTACGCTTGGGGAAAGGGTGGCTCCGACAGCATGGTGGCGCAGCTCAAAAAGGTGAAGATATTATAGACTGAACTAGAAACTCGCTTGGGCTGGTCGGTGTTACTTGCCGAGTTACTTGCGCGGTGGCTAATTGTTTTTTATTTGCTTAGTTTTCAACCCTTCCCCCCCACTCTTCAGCGCATCATCACAGACAGTAGTGCAGCAGGGGCCATCAGCACAACACCATCCAATTCTTCCAGCGAACACAAGTTGACGACAGTTACAAATATCCTGCTTTGCGAGTTCCTAGCGACAGCTGTACTATCTTTAATACTTGTATTTCGCATTTCTGCACGACCTCAGACGGAAGACCCAGAGTTCGACGTCGATGAAGACGAAACTTATGCCGAGCTATGGATGGGGACGCATCCGAACGGCCCCAGCCGGGTCATGCGAGACGGGAACGAGGGGGCACACGAGTTATATGGGTGAGCCACAGGAAGCTTCTGCAAGCTACGTAGTCCAAAACGTTGCTCACACCGGGCAGATCACGATCTAGATCGTGTAGATAATCTACATCTTGTATCTGTCGTTATGACATTTTTTTGCAGGATCTTTGCAGTACAGACACAAGTCAGAGGAAACATGTGCTAGATCATGTAGATCATCCGGCTCTTACACGGCAACATGGTCTTTTAGATCATGCGGATTATGTGGACCAGCGATCTGTCTGCCCTGACAAGACATGCTGAATGAACAGGAATCTGATCGTCCCATGTGTGAAACGCTCGTATGTATCCTACGGCAATTGGCCTGAAGGTCGTTGTGTCACAGAGGTATAGCGCACATTTTGTTGGTGAACGTTGATGCGTCGGAACAGGAACAAACGCGATTACCAAAAAACGTCGCGTGAAACTCTCTGGAAAATAGTTGAAAGTACTGCGTGATCGGCTCTCAAAAGCTTACGTCTGTTTGTAGTGAGGGCCGCTTCCCCTCCTCGGAGGAAGTCGGTCTGGCTTTGCTCTGCTGATTGGCCCGCATCGCCCGCCAATGAGCATCTCGAAGCACAATCCTGCGGGGAAAAAAAATGTTGTCACATTCCGTCGTCGCTTTAGTTCGTGTATATTTTGGGACTACAGAGGCCTCTCTGCATCTATACATGAGATCACACCCGTTCTGTTGTAGGGTCGATCACGATGGAAGTGGTACTATCTCTACAATCAAGAGGCTTTCTTCAAACCCGGGGACACACTTCTTGCATCCCCGCCTTTTGGTTTGCGATATATATATATATGTTCAAGCTTCCCCTTCGGGATGTGGTTGCCTTGGAAATCCCGGGGGTGTCGCAAGTTGAAAAAGGGGAAAAAACTCTTGAAAACTACGAATAAAGAAATACAATTGACAACAGCGCAAGTAACCCGGCAAGGTAATACCGACCAGCCCAAACAAGTTTATAGTTTAAGTCTATACGTGCAGGATTTAACGCTTACCTCCGCCTCGTTTTCCTGATCAGACTGTATGGTTCTTCAGAGGGCCCGGGAATGTTTCTGATTGAGCTGCTAGAAACGTACCCACACTATCTGGGGGACCAAGAGGACGTGGGAGACTTGCCGTTTATGTTCAAGGTCCTGTCTATTAACAAGGCGCTCAGCATTCAGGTTAGCTAATTTTTTTCTGATTTCGAAAAATGGTCGATGTGTATCGGTGTACTCGTATGATACACCCGTTTATTTCGTGTTGGTCGTTGTGTCCCCGCCTGAGCTCTGGTGGTGCTTTTTTGGGGGGCGATGGGGGGTAAGACGTACTGTTAGTTCACTTTACGTAGGTGGCTGTCATTGTGCTTCTTAAAAAAACACGAAACACACATCACACGAAGGAATGGACAACCGCGCGCTTTTAACGTCGCGTACCGCTCTGTAAATCTTCTTTTTTTGGATTCAGCCCTCTTACTAAGACGTGCCCACTGACCCTTCGTTGGTACGCACCCTGTACACCGTATAAGGTACACCGTACACCGTACAAGGTATATTGTAGGCGGTGTAACGTACACTGTATGTAGATAGTGCACACCATTCTGATCGGGGACTCGTGTGGTGTGCCTGCGTGACGAACCGCGTCGAACGCAAGGTTTGGCTTAAGGGAACAACACGTACCCACCTACGGAGCAGTATTTGACATGAAACACGTTTTACATCAAACACGTTTCCCCCCCACCGTTTTCTTGCACCGACGGCAATGGCGATACGCACGTGACGACCGATGTACGCAGGTGTACCCCGACAAGGCGTATTAATCTAAACGTTTCGTATCATTGTACCCGAAAACTTGTACATTAGTTCTGTACTTTGCACGTATGCTAGACATTTCGTATCAGCGTATACACCCCCAAACAGTATTAATACCAGTACCCCTTGCTGTTGGCGACGCTAATAGGCGCACCCCGACAAGAAGCTCGCCGAGCGTCTTTACGCCACAAGACCCGACCTCTACAAGGACGACAACCACAAGCCTGAGATGGCAGTAGCTCTCTCGGACTTCGAGGGTCTCTGCGGCTTCCGGCCCTTCCGGGAGATCAGTGAGTCGCCACCAATCAATGCAGGAAGCTACCACTTCGCCTGAAACGACGCTACCTGAACTGTCCTCCACCTATTGCGATTATTGACTGATTTCCTCCCCCTTCTGCAATCGGCGAAACAGGAAGGGAATAAGACGCGCAAAACGCTTTTTGATGTAATATATGGAAAAAACGTAATGAGCGCCCAAATGTTGGAGGTGTCTCTAATAGGAATTAGGAACGGTGCTCCCTCTCGAAAGGGATGCGTGGTCAATGGTCAAATGACTAAGGCAAGCAAAAGATGAATACGCCCCTCCCCCCCCCCTTCTGAAATGTTGTTGGTTTTCGATTGCCTGAACCGCGTGCCCATGCGTCTGAAAACTTAATAACTTGGAGGCATTCCCGGAGCTTCGAGCTGCGATGGGGATCTCGAGGCGACCGCGCAAGCACTGTTGTGCACATCCTCAAAACAAAACAAACATATACTTATTGTGTGGCGTCGCATACTTTATGTCGTATCAATCGAGATTTGTGTTGTTTCCCTCCCCCTTCTAATTATCGGTTCCTGATTCCCTGAACCGCGTGCCCATGCGTCCGAAAAAAAAGTTAACAACCTGCAGGCATTCCCTGAGCTTCGAGCTGCGATCGGGATCGAGGCGACCGCTCAAGCAATGTCGTGTACATCAGGCGTCAAGGCGCACGAGGAGGAGGCCCTTCGATCTTTATTCAGAGCCTTCGTGACCGCCAACACGGACGTCGTTACCGCACAGGTAAACATGCAACACTATTAATAGCACACCTCGGACGGATCATAATGTAGATCATCTGCAGTAGATCCTATATCTTTCGTTACGATCTGTATCATCTAGATCCTATCATCTAGATCCTATATCTGTCGTTACGATCTAGACTATCTAGATCCTGTATATTTCGTTGTATATGCTTGCGCAGGATCTGTGTAGTACAGATCCAACCCAGGAAACATGTGCCAGATCGTGCAGATCATACGGCTCCCACCCGGCAACATGATATATAGGCCTTGCAGATCATATACGAAGTAGACCTGGGATTTGTCTGGCCTGAATGACAAAGATCATGAATGGGGATCCCATCTGTCCAACGTGTGCAACCATGTGAGGTCCCTCTATAGTGCCAGCCGAGAAGTGCCGGTTTCCCGCTATAGTGCCTGTGAAATCGCTTGGCACAGACGGGACGAACCAATAGTGGCAGTATGCGGAGTAGTGCCGGATGCTTCTATTGTGCCGGTAATTCCGGCTGACTCATACCGGTACTATGGAGAGACGGAACACTACTGTACTCAAATACCCCTCTCGAATGTGATTCATTTCCGGGCAGCATCTAAAGGGTGTTATCGATCTATGGGTTGCTTGCGTCAAGGTCATCTATACATGTAACTGTGTGAGTTCTCCGGAGATGGTATATAGATGGTTCATCATCGGGGAGTTCATGATATATTTGGGATGCTTTATGACAAGGCCCCAGCGTGTGGGCGATGAGATCGCCCGCTGTCACTCTATGTTCTGCTGTTCGATACTTGGTTATTTACATGGATATTAAAATAAACGTTATACTGGGTCCACTGGTTCTGAAATCCATGTCGCATCAGGTAGCTGCTTTGGTGGAACGGTTGGAACTCGAGCGCTTCGCGGGCTCGGAAATGTCCGGGGACCAAAACCTGTGCGACATCGGCAAAGAGCGCAGGGACTCCCCGGATTCATTCGGAGACGACAGTTCCGACGGTTTCACTTCCTACGGCGGCCAACACAACAGCAGCAGCAGCAGCCTCTCGAGTGAGTGCATCACCGACCATATCCTCGGCAGAAGAAGCAGCCGAAAGCAGCGCCAAGCCGACCGCACCATCAGCGAAGGCGGCGACTACTACGGTGGCGGCGATGTTGCGATGCTGGAGGTTCACCGAGAAGAGATGATGAGCGACATGGACAGGAAGATACGCTTGGCGGATGGTGGTAGCGATGACACCGTGGATGGCGTTACCGACCAGGAAGACCTACACACGGAAGATGACTCCTCCCGCCCTCACAGCACTAATAGTGGTAGCTGCCACGGGAATGGCAAGGGCACTGTTCTGTGGGACAAGCAGCAGCCTCTTGGGGGGAAGCAGAGTGTGGGAACGGCGTGTGTGGCGAGGGGACGGGGGCCGACTTCTGTGTTTTTGCGCCGGGGGTGGTCTTCTTCGGCTCAGTCGTTTGTGGACGTGAAGGGGGAACGCAGCGCGAGAGAGGACCATGCGGTGAGGGTACATGATAAAAACAAAAATCATTTAAGAAAGAAATACAAAACGTCAGACCCAACACCACCAGTTTCTTAGCAAGCGCATTCCCAATGTCGGTGCGAACGAAGGCCAACGGATGGCAGTTGGCTTCGTCGAGAGGAGCACGGACGTTGTTTTAGTATTTTTTGTTGTCGCTACGAATTGTCTCCAGATTGAGCTGGGTTAAATGTTGTTCGTGCCCAGTTGAGTTTACGTCAAAGCGGTCAGCCCGATTTATGAAAGTATCATCGAAATGGCTTATGAACAGGCATTTATGCGTACATTGCGTTTGTGGACGTACAGGGGGGCAGCAGCGCGAGAGAGGACCATGCGGTGAGGGCATACCATAAATCCTCAGACCCCACACACCAGGTTCATAGAATGCGTATTCCCATCGTCGGCACATCACCAATTTCATAGCAAGCGCAGTCTCAATGTCGGCGCGAACGAAGGCCGGCGGATGGTGGTTGGCTTCGTCGAGAGAAGCACGGACGGTGTTGCACGTGTTTGTTGTTGCTATTGCCTCTGTATCGTCTCCTTCGAAGTTGCAAATTTATCAACGTCTTGAATTATCAATACTATGAATTAATTATATTTCACCACCACCCCCTATACATAAATTGAGCTGCCAATGTCTCCAACTCGAGCTGTGTTGTATGTTATTCGCGCCCAGTTAAGTGTACGTCACAGGGATCAGCCTGGTTGATGAAGGCATGATCGACATAGCCAATGCGTCTACGAGTAGTGAATTCCTCTTTTCTGCCCTTGCAGGTTCGCTAGGCTCTTGCTTCTCCTGCTGGATCGGTCTGTCGTTCAGTAGCACATAAGTTTGTTCGTGGAGTTAGCACGTATGCTATTCCATGCAGCGCCTGAACCGAACGTAATCGGGATCGAGCTACTGTATACTTCGAAGTATACTGCCTACAGACTACACCTGTTCGCTGACAAAACCTTTGCTCTTATCTAAACCCGCAGCTTCGGGAATTGATTCTGCGGCTGTCTATGGAGTACCCCGGGGACATCGGAATCATGATGCCTCTGCTTCTCAACTACCTCAGAATGGGGAAGGGGGAGTCTTTCTTCATGGCTGCGAATGAGCCCCACGCCTACCTCAAGGGAGACATTTTAGAGGTGAGACTTACCGGTAAGACCTAAAGACGACGAGGGGAACATTTTGGAGGTGAGGTTTTGAGCCCAGGTGTACACTACAGGACACCTACAAACAAACAGGGTAAAGGAAAAAGTGAGGCTGACATTCACAGGAGGACAAGAAATCCGGGAGTTGGGATTATTGACGCATCCTACGGTGGAGGCTCATCCTTCTTTTTCTGAGGCTCCTCACTTGTGGAGCTCGATAGCTCTCTCTCAAAAAACTGATTTGGGGAAAAAAAAACAGTGCTGCCCGATGAACAATACCAGGGCCTAGGTATATCAATGAAAGTTATTGCAAATAAAAAAAAAAAACGAAATTCCGACGATTTTGGGTTAAGGAGGACCCCCGTCATTGTCATTCACAAAACGTTTCTGCCTAGAAGTTCTACCTCCATCGTAGCGCGCGTCTATACTGAGGTTATTGCAAAGCACACCCTCTCTCAAACGTGAAACCCAGCCTAGGTCAGTATTTCGGTTTCTTTTTGGGTGTCCTGTACTGTAGTGGCATTTGATTATCGCACGCTTCTTCCCTCAAACCGTGGGTAAACTATGGTTTTCACGAGGTTTCCGCCTTGTAGTTCCCTATGTTACCTTTTCTTATGTTGCAGGTGGTGGCTAGATCGGACAACGTGGTATTGCGCGTTGAGCCCAGTAGCCCGGGCTATTCGCTGTTCGTGTGGCCGATATTGTAATCGCCATTTTGTTTCGACAGTTTTCCCCGGTGATTTCACAAAGCGGTTACACCCGGAGTGATTTCCCATTTTCACGCGATTTCCGCCTTCCACTGCTCCATGTTACCTTGCCTTATCTTGTTTGCAGGTGATGGCTAGGTCGGACAACGTGGTGCGCGTTGCGCTCACCCCGAAGCACCGCGATGTGCCGCTGCTGTGCGAGATTCTGACGTATTGCATGGGTGCCCCTCCCATTGTGCAGCCGGTCGTTGTGGACGATTTCTGCTGCAGGTATACGCCTCCAATCAAGGACTTCGAGATGCTCGACATAGAGGTGAGCCGAAACTTATCTCGCGAGAGAGTTACCCTTCTGTAACAGTTTTGATTTCCGCGCACATGCGTCGACTCTGCAGTAGCATGGTCAGCCATGTAGCAACCTTGAGCAAGCGGGGGCCGCACCAACGACCCGCAAACAAAAATAATTACGTCCATTGCTGTTAGCTTTTCCTCACGTTCTGCTCGTTGTCACGTCCGGTTTGATAAAACCGAGTAACCTTACAGGCGCATGCGCGACGCTACCGCTCCCTGCCACCCTATAGACGCTTCGGAGTCGATGGATGTACTGTATGCTGTATGCCGCCACGCCCGCACCTGACGGAGGTTAATAACGCACGTTTGCTTCTTGCACGCCCCTCCCCCCCCACCGCCACCACTCCTCCCCCCCGTCACCACCACCACCACTATCTCCACTCACCCCGCCCCTCCCCCTTCCGCCCCTCCCTCCTCCCCCCCATCACTACCACCACCACCACTACCTCCACCCCCCCCCTCCCCCCCCCTCCACCACTCCCTCCTCCCTCACCCTTCTA
>JAYJMJ010000373.1:0-10555 GCA_036873875.1 Laminaria ephemera
GACTGACACTGTCCACCAAAATAGATGTGCTAGCTATCCATCGATGGCCTTTACAGGCCACAATAGATTGGGGAAGGCAACAATCGATAGACATTACCGACGACAATAGACCCGTCCATTGCACCATATTCCATTCATATTGCAATGGCCATTGTCTATTGTCCAGGGTGTGACACGTATTCCTACCTGGTATACAGTATGTATGATAATGTGGATATTATGTTTTTAGGTTGCTCGATGTTGGTGTAAGGTATTTGCGAGTGACGGACGGACGTTGAAACTCGTGGTACACATCATCGGACAATTAATCGGATCGCAAAAGAATAAGATTTGAAACCTTGCCGCCCAGATCTTGGTGTTTTTTGTTGGGGGGCCTACCTATGTCCTACCGCGTTGTTGAAGGGCCACTAATGGTGTTAAGATTACAACCGCCGGGGTATCGTTTGTTTTTGCATTGCAAGGGTTATCTTGCCAGAGTCATGTAGCAGGTACTACAGGAGTATAATACCGGTATGTGAATTATTATCATCAATGGCCTCAACGACAAGAGATCGAGTAAATCAACCATATGGGCTTCTGACGATGTTGCACAAATCTCATATCGTGTCGGTCCTGGCACAACCTACTGAATATACTTTTATGATGATCTGATTCGAAACCATGATTCTATCATACAACAAGGCGTAGCTAAGCAAGATTTGATAGTTTGGCGTCCGTCGGCGAGGATCTTACCAGGTACATGCTCAAGGCTCCCGACGGTTTCCAACATCCGGATATTCATCCATATTTGCAACTGAAGAGCACCAGGTACAAGAATAGTACACCTACAACCCCGAGGCGTTCATATCGTGTTACAATGTTACCCCGACACCAGGGTAGGACAGGTGCTTTCTTCGTGATCTAAATACCATGGTATACACACATGACTTGCAGAAATTCAGCTTTTTACCGCGACAACTGCAAGTGTACCTCTCTACTTATTAGAAAAACTTTATATTATAGGGGACTAGAGTAGCGCAGTTAGTTTGGAAAGAGTTACAGTCAAAATACGCCCGTTAGACCTGCCCGCTATGGCGACATGCGCACCGGTTACCTTACCAGGTGCACTGTACCTTTTGTGTGATATGATACGTGTCTATGTATTCCGTCACAGCCCATGCCCTAGTATATCGTAGACTCTTACCTGGCATCATATATTTTTATTTCTTATGTGTGAGGCTTGCTATGATAGAGGTAGCACTTTTCGGCTTTTTTGTTTCTAAATGACGGGGCTCCTTAACCCAAAACCGTCGGAACGTCATTCTTGTTTTGCAATATTAACATTTTTTATACCTTGGCCATGGGTTTGATCATCCGGTTGTACTTTCATTCTTGTCAAAATCCGTTTTTGGGTGGGGTTAAAAACTCCTCAAGTGAGGAGCCTCAGAAAAACAATGTTGCACCTTTACCGTAGCATGTGTCTTTTCTCACTTCAACTTTCCAACTTGTGGAAAAGCCGTGGTCACAGGTGTCGTCCCTTCCCCCCAACCCCCAGTACGTGCCTTCATGTTTATTCGCGCGCAGAGGGTTCAGCATTCCCAACGCTCGTCGACTATCGTCCAAGTTTGCTAACTCAGGCTCTCGCGCGTTCAGCAAGTCAATTTTTCGAACAAGAAAACGTCCCTCCTAGCGCGAGTGTGCACTCGGGGGGGCTCGAAGCTGCGACATCGACCTTCGTGATTTCGAGGTTAACCCACTAGACCATCTGGGACGTACATGTGTTCACCATCTCCGCGTCTCTCTGTTGTCCCCGGCATACTCCACCGTTTCAGTTTGTGTGAAATTATTTTGAACGAACGTGGTCTGCTGTGTTCAGCGCAAAAAAAGAAATTCTCGATGAATGTTTTGTTGGAGGTCTCTCTCTCTCTCTCTCTGGAACATCCTACGTGTGACGTGATAACCTTGGCCACATTTAATACGATGCGTGCTACGATAGAGGTAGAACTTTTTTAAAAAACTGTTTTTTGAACGACGGGGCTCCTTAACCCAAACTCGTCGCAATGCCATTCTACTAGTATTACCATATGACCATTTTTTATACCTACAGTAGTCCATGGGTCCGGTCATTGGTGGTGCACTTTCAGTTTACTCGAAACCTGTTTTGGGGTGAGGTATAGTGTTCCTCAAGTGAGAAGCCCCATAAAAATAAACCACGCCTGTAGCGCAGCGTGTGCCATACGACATTATTATTAGCGTTCGTTCCTAGCAAATAATGAGGAGCGAAATCCGAGGTAGTGGGGCGACCGCGGAATTCGCAACCCACTTCTACAATCGTCGTCGACAACCTTCCTACTGCGTGTTTGAGTAGAAACCTTCATAAACTACCTACATCCTGCTAATCTATAATTTTTGACCTGGTGGTTGTGTGTGTGGGGGGGGGGTAGGTGCGGATCGAACGAGTACTTTCTGTTTACCACGCAACACGCACACAACAACGGCGACTGAATTATAATGTGACACCTGTTCAATACCTGAGACGTCACGTTAGCAATCAATGCAAACCGAACGACTATGAAACCGCGCTATCACCGCTGCTGCTACAGGGAAAATGAGGACGTCAAGTGTTGCGCAAACGGCGTTCCTGCTGGCCCTGACAGCCGGAACTGGAAGCGCTACCAGGTACTTGACAACCGTCAAGAACTTTGGCGTGAAGTTCAAGCTCTACTGGTGGGACGATGAACGCAGTGAGCCTTACCGAATGTCCTTTACCAAGAGGGGCATTTACTCGGCCTACACCTTCAACGCGTTGGGAGAGTTGCAATCCATCACTGTCGATGGCGAAGAACAAACCTTTTCCACCTCGAGGAAGCTCCTCGCTACGCCAGAGGACAACGAGACCAGGAAGTTGCTTGCCATGGATGAGGACATGGAAGCCGAAGGAATGGAGTTGGAACAAGACCACCACCGCCGCCGCCTTTACGACTGCTCAGACTGTGAGAACACGTGGGAAACACTATGCGACACGGGCCTCGCGGACGTGTGCGCTGTTGTGGCTTCGGGCGAACTGACCGGAGACGCCAAGACAGCCGTCAAAATATTTTGCACGAAGTTTACGAAAGAGTGCGACGCTGCTTCTGGAGAAGAAACTTGCGCAGACGACTGCACGGAAGGTGAGTTTAACGTCTGCCAACGTACAGTGTGTGGTAGATTACATGTACCTTTAGAATGCCACCTTTCAGAAACCCACTGAACCAATCGCCGACCCCTACCCCCTGTCTCGTTAAGTTATCACCACGCGTTAGAGTACCAATCGGCAGCCTGTAATATTCCATCGCAGAGTCAAGAATAGTGGGGTGCCCGATTTCAGAGCCCCTCCAAACAGATCAGGATAGCCCTCTTATCTCGATGCCGCTCTTATCTAACTCTCTGACATAGGTTTTAGTTTCGCCGTCACTATCAAAATCGGTTACAGGACAATATAATGTATACGATTCACAAAACGTGACAAGTCGATTTCACCGCTCTAAAGTCCGTCTGTTGTTATCATGGACGCTCTAAAGACGGGTATCCCATTGTACCTGGGATCCCCCTACGACTCTAGAAACAAGCACCTTCCCTAGGCCAGAGAGAGGCATGTCACGGGCGATCGCTAAGTTCCAAGCCGTCTACGTCGTTTCTCATTCCCGTTTTCAGCTTAACAAACCAAACCAGATTACTCAGGAGCGTCTACTGTAATCACATTACTGACGTCCACCCTTTCGACCACTTGG
Source organism: Laminaria ephemera (assembly GCA_036873875.1). Lineage (NCBI taxonomy): Eukaryota > Phaeophyceae > Laminariales > Laminariaceae > Laminaria > Laminaria ephemera. The sequence continues at coordinate 3,750 of JAYJMJ010000373.1, forward strand.
CACTCGCAGACATCCCGGAAGAATGCGACCCCAACCCGCGCGAGAACGAAGGGGAGTGCTCGGCTGACGCCGGTGGCGGTCATGTATTCTCGTGCGCTTCTGGTTACGGAGGCATGTCCTGCCAGACCGACACCTAATGTGAGCACCACCATCCCGTTCGCATCCTATTGTAGCTTGCTAAATCTGGGTACGTAACAAGATAACGACGTCCTGGAGAGATGGCTGGTGTCCGTGTGTAAGCGATAGTCCTGTGGCTCGATCTCAACGCCTCTATGTCATTATGACGAGATGAGCAAGGAACACGGTTGTGAACCCTACACGCCGGTTAGGTGTTTGCCTTCTTGTTGTATACGTTCACGTGTCTGTCAACGTTGTCCATGTTCTCTTTGCAGCCTTCAGAAGCGAGTTCGCATGTACAATTAAAATTCTTGCTCAATGCCGACTTGCTGCTGTGCACGTGTAAATCTATGAATATTGTTCGATTTGCAGCTCTGGACTCGTTCTACATCGAGGTCGAATATGATGGGACCTGGCCGGACGCACGCCAGGTCGTCTTCCAGACTGCTGCTGACAGGTAACGTTCGTTGCCAGCCAAACTTACAACAAAGAAAACCCGCATCCGCTGCTCCGCCACCTACCGTGTGGACTGTGGCTGTGATAGTTCGTTCCTGGACACTTCGGTGTGATCACTTCTATATCATACACATAAGGCACATTAAACGAGTTCAAAGTTCGGACCCAGACACGCTATCCCTTCTTCGTCCCGGCATACGGTCACGAATGGATATAATTTCAAGTGCGGCACTCTGATGTGACAGCAGCAGCGTAGTGGAGATTTATCAAGCACTAGTCCCATTGTTAAGGCTCGATACATCTACTGCGAACTGTAATCACATTGCACAATCGTCTCTATAGGTAGTACGGGCGTCTTTGCTAAAATCGAGAACCCGAACATCTACCCGTTTGTGCCGGTGGGCCGAGGTTATCACCCATGTGCCTTGCGGAGGGAACTATACTTTCCCAGCTGGCCGTATTCTAATTAGCGCTACACTGGAGGAAATTGACGGCGAGGGAGGAACTCTTGGCTTTGCTGGTTGGACACTTTATTGGACTTCATGCCCAACCATCAGCGCGACAGGGGCAACGAGGTTCGACATCGACGACATTGCGGGCATGGAGGAGGACGACATTTTGGAAGGAGTCATCCTGCACGAAATGGGACACGTCATCGGTGTCGGGAACGTTAAAAAAACTACTAATAGGTACACATTTCCGCAGTACCATGGTATGTCTTAAGGTGAAAGTAAGAGATAAATGTACTTTTGTTGCTCGAGGCCTCGCATCTAAGCGTCCTCGTGAAAACATTATGGCGCCGTAGAGGTGAAGGCCCACCATAGCATTTTTTACAACAAGAACAATGAGCACGTCACATCGTGACCCAAGTTATCACCCCCGGTGTAGTATAGACATTACAGTAATGTTGCCGTTGCATCACGCGCTGTAATACCGACTAGTTCCAAAGAATGGCACAACGTTGGGAGGGTGGGCTAAATATCAAGTACGCTAGCGTCGTGATAGGTAAGTTTAGTATTGATACTTCGAAGTATTCTTCGTATATCTGCAACTTGTACTCATAAGCTGACCTTAAAGCGACGGTTTCCTTCGTTCGGAGGGGTGGTTGCGAAGTGGTTGCGCCCCATCATCTGCATGCAACTAACCTTGAGTGCTGCTGTGTACAGGTCCCACGTTTAATTCCCCTGAGCTCAACATACTCACTATTGGTGTGCTCTGTAAGAGTGCAGATAACTATACATCGACGACTATCCAGAGAATGGACGGAGGCAGGCATGTCTTAGTAACCCCAACCAGGGAAAGTCATATACTTTGATATTGCTGTACTCGAGCCGTGTGGGGAAAATATATCGAAATTCACGGAGCCATGCGGAGTACTAACTTAAAAAATCAGCGAACACTCAACATCGTCATAGAGGCTCAAAGGGGTATGTAGCTCGGTCCTTAATGCACACTCAAACCTTGGACGCTGGTAACGTAAAGTTTGCGGCCCTAGGAAGGTGCCCGTCGAAATCACTTTCGTATTGTTGAATCGGCATCCCACTCAGCGGCCGGTGGTGTATACCTGGTACATTCTGTACGACGCCAAACGAATATCGGCAGACGGAGTCCTAATTGCTTGGCTGGGTGTGGAAATGTTTCAATGCCACGTTTTGTGGGGCTAGCAACACGACTCGAAACAAGTTGTCCGTGGCACCATGCTACGAGACAGAATGCTTTTACCCGTATCCTGATCGTCCATATATTTTATCGTGTGTCTTCATCGTGCCCTCGCCCAGGTCGAACGCCTTTGCTGAGGAGTGCTCAACGTGCAGCACAGACGAAAACCCTGCTTGGTTGCGTCCCGCCGCCTTGAGCGCCTATTACGATCTTGGTGGTTCGAATGCTGACATCTTCGAGTTGGACGGCGGATCCGGTAAGCGACAACGTGCATGCCGACATCTAGAACATTATTATTACACTGTGCGCGAAGGACGCGCTTTTGCCGAGAGATACATGCTTTAGCCATGGAGATTCCATCCGGTCGAGCACAGGAACACTCTAAAAATTAAATGTAGTGGCCAACCCCGGCACGATCTGCTCATTGGCGTTGACCCGGGTTGGGAACCCCCCACATATATGTAACAGTAACCCCTTCTCTGATCGCCCGACATGGCAGTCATATTGTATGCTTCGAACAGCTTTGGTGGGCCTCTGGAGTATCCCTATCACTCCTGGCGCAAATTGTTTGGGTTCTTTCTCACAGGAACGACTTGCGGCCATCTGGACGAAGGCATTTTCGACGATGAGCTAATGACCGGATACGTTGATTCTGTAAGTGATCGCCATTGATTGACTCAGTATGAAGCCTGGAATCGTCGAATATTCATGTTGGGTATACCCTTGCCACACACCCAGGATCTGAGTCAGGATTTCCGTCAAACGGCAGGAATTGCGTCAGAAACGGCACACACAGCTGTTGAATGTAACGTACTATATTATCGAGTGTTTGTTTCTTCGCGATGTACTGCTCTAGAAATGACACTTGCGGGAAATCCTACAGCCTTGTTGTCGTTCATATGTACCCGCACGTATGTTTCATCTGTTTTTCTTGGGAAATTGTGGAGATAACGGTATTGTTTCGTCGTTTTGGCCCCCATATTTCGCAGATCATGTACCTGTCGAAGATGACCGCGGCCCTTCTCGACGACCTGGAGTATATCGTCGACCCAAGCGCAGTGAGTTCCATGGACTTCTGTACACTGTAGAGTACTCATACATGTTGAGCCGCTCAACAATGATAGTCCCCTTGCTGTTACTCGATGCAACCCCGCGATGTGTTGCAGAAGGCATTCCGCCCACCACCAAGATGTCTGGTAGGATGAACAATTTCATCTCAGTACTGAGCGAAAGATAACTAGTATGCGTGTGACACATCTGCTGTCGATACCTAATAGGCGAGAGGTTTACTCTTCCAAGCTTTACGCAGATATCATACTTATGCCATGCGTATTCATTCCGTCATGCTATATGCGTACTCGACCTCCGGAGCCCTCAACTCTCGGTAAATGAACCCCCACACTGTCTACGTACGTCCTCGTTTGCTGTATGCTCTATTTCTCGCCGTCAGGTGGATTCCTACACTCTGCCTTCCGAGCGCGGTAAGTCTCGCCGGAACGAAATATGACGGTGCATTTATCCCGGTATCTATCGCGCGAAGTATTCCAGTATCTGGGTCATGGCCGAACTAGTTGCAACTGTTCACGTTGTCCGCAAGGCCTGACTGTAAATTTTGCCACCCAAGTTAACGGAGTCTTGCTTAATGAACGGCCTTGCATCTGAAAACGGCTGCAGGTCTGTGAGGGGCGAGTTGAAGGACATGGCGCGGCACAAAGTTGACACTAGCCACATCATTAATGTGGTAGGCAGCCTAGAACATATTCGCATGAACCTTCGTAGTCGGTCCGATCTGGTTCAACAGAGCCCGTGCGATATGTCACTGTGTACTTCGTGTATATTGAACGTACATATCAGCTGTGAGATCGAGTATTTTGGGTGAGGGTGAATCCTACAATCATCTCCTTTCGCGTTGGCCGGTCAAGGAAAACCATAGGCATTTGGAAATGTTGTCGATGGTCTGAGCGCACATCCTCAACGTCGCCCGTTCGTCCTTTGTCTTGCAGACGATTCGCTCGGCGCGGAAGAAGTGCCGTCGATTTCATCAACGATACCGCCGTGCCCACGATCATCCATTTGGTGAACGACGTTGGTACTCTCGTGGAAGTGGAAGACATCGTGATGGTGTTTTAAGCTACGGAAAGCGCAAAACAAACGTCACGGTCACCAGTGCAAAACACTCTGCAAATGATTCTTCCGCAAGGTCTTCGACCCCGGCAATGTAGAATGACCAACACGGCATGTGGTGAGGGCGTGGAGCACCTCAACAGGAGCGTTTACCGAGCGTGGGGCGTAAGGTCTGGAAGCAAGTTGGGGTGGCGGTGATCAGCGTGCAGATGACTACTCGCATCTGTCTTTCCGTTGATTACGCGATCGACCACTCTAACTACGTAGTGAATGCATGTACGAGGTATGATGTGAAAGGTGGTACTGGGACCGGACATGGTTCGATTTGAAGGGTTCAGATATAAGCTACGCGAAATGACGAGAGCCCGCGACCAGAGAAGGGCTTCCGTCAGATTTTGTAAACCTGCTACATTCTCGGCACGGACAGGTGGTCGGCGGGATTGCTTAAGTCAGATGAGAGCAGCTAGTCTGTTTTTTTTGTTGCTTGCGTGTATTTCATATTTCAACGACTTCACGAAACTGAAATACTTGAAAAATATTAGGAATACGAGTACGAGGTTGGTTGTATATCTACTACTGTATACAAGGTAGTGTCTAGATGGAGTCAGAGAGGTACTACTCCTGTAGAGTGTATAGATGGAGCCGGAGAGATACTACTACTGTCGTTTATGTAGCCGGGGTCAACCGGTTAATACTTATCATGTGTTGATATGTTGTACGATGTCAGGCTCAATTCCTAAGACGCGATGCTGTATTTGTACTTACAAAGGCGTTCCATCCATATTATATTTATATTTGTAGGGGGGGGTATGAATTGTGTGTTTGTGTGACCGACCAGTTGGCTCGGTTTCAGTTGTTACCTAGTGTCTGCACCGGGCCATCGAGATATATATGTATGATGCCCTAGTCAAGCGGACAGTGCCTGCTTTCTGTATCGCGCAGAGGGTTCAGCATTCCCATCGCTCGTCGATTACCATCGTATTTTGTTAACTCACGCTCTCGCGCTTTCCGCAAGTCAACTTTTAGTCTGAGAAAAAGCCCCTATGCGTACGAGTATGCACTCGGGGGGGCTCGAACCAGCGACATTGACCGTAGTGGTTACGAGGTTAACCCCCTACACCATCGGGGGACTGCACACAATAATGTTGTCATCAGATATCTCCCGTTTCAACTGCGACTGGTTTTGTGAGGCCTCGACACCTATTGATAGTGGATATTTACGGAGGTTTTGGCCGTGGCGCCTAAAGTCGACCACCCTACCCGAACCCTAACCCGAACCCGAACGCTATGGGGTGACGTGTGCTTGGATGTTGTGGCTTGTGAAGGCTTTAGGTTGACTCGGCAGACTTGGCTGCTGTGCTTGAAAATACTCTAGGTTGATTCAATCGGATTGGGATGCCGTGGTGTGGAGATACCCTAGGTTGGTTGAGCCGCTTCCAAGATTACGCTTGGCCAACCAGAATGCGAAAATAGCTACCTTAGGAAGATTAACAATGAACAGATGTCGACTACTCGGTTTTGTTACCGTACACGCAAAACGTGTATCCGACTATATGTAGTGGAACAACAGTAGACTAAATAGTAGGTATAGAGAGTATGCACAGGGTATGCCCGGCCGCCCACTTGTTTGAGTTGAAGGTGTGCACGGTGCACTAACCCGCTACTGATTGACTAACCGAGGTTTATCGAGGACTCAATAAAGCTTGTTGTGCGGTAGGTTCCTGTACTGGAGGAGGTGTAAGTAAGTGTGGGACTGCCGCCAAGTGAGTGTGAGACGGGGTGGAGCAGCCCGGGGGGAGGGGGGGGTGGGGCATGGATCACGCTCTTGTTTCAGGAATGATGTCAGGGATGACGTGTCCACAAACGGTTCATGAATAACACCATGAATAACAATCCCAGATGGCTCAATTCTCTTCCCCTGCCCATTATCCTCCATTCTGTGGTGTGGGGTTCGCCCAGTGTGTTCGTTGTTGGTGTATGTGGTTGTTGCTTCAACCATTTGCTAAAAAGCTAACCTTTTCGGAAAGTAGGAGGAGAAGCGTAACTTATTCATGGTCTTTCTCATCATGCGGCCAGCCTGCAGTAATTATCTTTATTTTTATATTTTTGTAATTTCAAAACCTTCGTGATTCAGAATAGTTGCTACCAGTATCATTTTTATCTTCATCTGCAGAACTAAAGTAAGATACGCATATACCTGGTATACTATTACGGAGGACCATAGTAATCAGAACCCACCGTATACCTGGTAATATACAAAAACGTATATATTCCACTGTTTTTACTGTGTTGTGTTTTTCATCCCATTTATGCTGTGCGCCAGTAGATGTTTGACGCACCAGCCGGGGTCACACAGGAGGAAGGTAAACACACAAGATTTTCTCTCCACCTTTCCTCCTGCGGTGCTTGCCTTAATTTTTATCGCGAGAGGGGTTCAGCCGTCCCTTTCC
>JAYJMJ010000375.1:0-10941 GCA_036873875.1 Laminaria ephemera
CCTCAATGCTCTCGGAGTCTGTCTTGGCAAGCGCGTTGGCGTACGAGAGGGTGTGGTCGTCGCGCTTCCGTTTCCGCGAGCCGAGGCATCGGAGGAGCATGGCGTGGTGAACCTGCCGTAGTCTGTCGTAGTCAGGCTTGTTCGGGCACCACGTCACGCACCCGTAGAGTAGCGTCTCGATCACCTCGGCTTTCAGTATTCGCACCTTCAGCCGCAGGCGCGTATTCTGGACCGGGCATTATATTGTTGCTTTCGTGTGTGTTTCCGACCACGCACGCACACACATCTCTTCCACATACGGTACATACAGCAGTACATACACATGCAAACACGCGCACATATGCCATGGTACGTACTTATCCTGTGCAGACACATACATGCCTACATTCAATGAAAATCGACGAACAGTGAGAATGCGGAACCCTCTGCGCAACAAACAAGAAGGCACGCAACGGGGGGGAGAAGGGACGACGCCCGTGACCACGGCTTGTCCAGACAAGATGAAAAATAAAAAGGGAGATAAAAAAACAAAAACACAAAATATATTCAGTTCAACGACTTTGTTTGTGGGAGACGAACCCAGGGCCAAGTTTCTGTCACGAAGTCTCTTGTTGTTCGCGTCCAAGTAGAATAGTACCCCCCACCCCCCATCGGGAGCAAGCGAATGTGGGAATGCGGGGGAGCAGAGGGGCTACCCCGCGAACCGTGACATCGTCTTGAGCACATGTTGCCTGCACGAAAGTTTCGAGGGCTGAGGGTTTTCTGTTCACAACTTATATGTACCTGGTCTGTACTATATAGGGAGGAGGGGAGGGGTGTATTCATTAGCATGCATGGCTGTACTCTCAAGACCATAGGCCCTCGCATCCCTTCATTGCCGGAACGGAGCACGTCGAGTTCTCACTGACCAGGCAGACATTACTTGCACCAAGCGCGAATCGCCGTGAGGTATTCGGCGAGTCGCATGAAGGGTGAGCTGCATCCTACTAAAAACCGCTTGTGGGGCGGAGTTCGGCACCTTAAAGGGGGGAGGGGGATCAGCGGAAATACGAGTACGTCTCTCCAGTCGCACGACCGATCATCCAGTGTCGGCCAATTACTGAAGAAGCGGCATGTCCAACATATAACCCCAGGTGCTTAGACGTGCTTTCGGTCAATAAACGGTGACAGTTTCAATCTTCTCAAAAAATGAGCCTGACGTTCTTATTAGGTCCGTTTTTATTCGTGGGTCTGGACTGTACCTCATCATTCGCATGTGTACCATTTCGCGACTTCAAGAGGCCATTAATCTATTCATACTGTTAATCGATTCGTAAAAAAATCCACAGTCTGCCCTAGGGTGCAAACATTGTCGACATGCAACGCCGTGCAGCTTGGCTCAGGGACGGGTAAGCGCCGTGATCTGCGTCTGAACCTGCTACATCACTACTGTGGGAAGCGCTTGCGCGGTACCTTACGCACATCGAGGTATCACTACGATCACTAATAATTTGCTGTACACGCGCCATGGCTGCGTTTGACGAAAAACGAAAAACAACACGAACAGCGGACGCTATCTCCACATAAATACTAGCTGTTGTCGCTATTCGACTGCAGTATCAGCATGGCTCCAAATCCACGATGCGGGATTTAGGCGCCTCACAAACGAATTGATTGCATCTGAACACGTATTTATAGTGCACATAAAAACACAGGTAGGCGCCTACATGACCAATCGTACCTCCACTAGTCTAAAACCCGTATTTATAGTGTACTTAAAGGACTGGTCGACGCCTGAATGCGCGATTGTATTATACCTCCACTACTCGAAAAATCTCGGGCCGAACGCCATACACGTCTTCCCTAGGCATCATCGATGACGTTTTACCTTTCAGCACCACACTTTCAGCTTGGCCCCCAAAAACCTTGGGGCGCAAAACCGGTACGCAGGGGCGACACATCATAAGACCGTCGTGTCACAAGTGATGCGCTGGAGCTCCTGCAGTCAAAGCCGCTAACCGCTCCAAAGTCTCTGTTGGCCTCTCCAGGGAAAACGTGGGTTCCGCAGAGCGGATGAAGCTGAGACGCTTTTCTGCTCGTTCCCCAGAGTCGTGGCCGCCTACCTCGGTCTCCAGCCGAAAGAGGCACTCCTCTCGCGGCGCAAACGCCCATACCCACCTGCGGAATCAAGCAGCGCAAAAGCTAACATGGTAAAAAGTTCGATGTATCTGTCCCCTGTCTAAATGTAAAACAAAAGCTAACAAAGTGAAAAGTTCGATGTATTTGTCCCTTGTCCATATGTAAAATCGGGCGTGGAATTGCGCCGCCTGGGGTACAGTCGAACCAGCTCGAGCTTTCGTTCGTGGCGGTGTAACGGAAATATGTGGAGGCGTTGCATGGCTGGTGGCGCTCTTACAGGCGTTTGGAATAAGCTGGCACATCACAAGCGCCCCCGTCACCATAGAGCGCGTAGGAAAAAAACGAGTCAAAGCATCTAAGCGCATCGGCCAGATTTCGTAGCCGTGCTATATATATTCGCAGAGGGGATTCAGCCACCGTTGCAAGGAATTTACGTGAAGTACCAGGTACCAAGTATCAAATACGCTCGGAAGGTCTGCCTCAGTCTCGCGCATTTTGTCGAGGCTTGGACCGTTACGATCACAACGCTATTAACCCTTTTGGGGTCCAAATATATACACATCTAAAGAACGAGAAATACAATTTTATCCACCGTTCAAGGAGAGTATGCAGCAGTACAAGTGTCACCATGCCGCCCGCGTGTCGTGCATTTCCCTATGTTGCACTTCGGGCACATCCCCTATCCCATCAGCCCAGGCTGTTCGCTGATTCGTGTGGCCGGTGCTGTAATCGTCACTTTTTTAGACATTTTTTCCTTCTGAAGTTCCAAAGGGGTTACTAGTTTCCGAACACCGCGGGTGAAGGAACCTTTTACAGTAGAAGTACTCCTGGCAGGTAAAGCCGCAATCGAAAACTAAAACAATGTCAAAGCATCATACCGGGCATGCAATAGTATAGTCGTACAGTCGTACAGTGGCGTCCACTGGCTTCCTACACCGGTTGTGAAGGCAGAGGTTGGCGTTTTTGCTTTTGAAAAGGAAGAAGTGACGTTTTGGGCAAACCATGCCCTGCCCCAGCGTGATCCATCGACGGAACGGCCAAGGAGGAACAGCAACAGCTTAGAAGTTGGGCGCCACCTACAACGCACGAATGGCGTCATCCGCGTGCATTTGCCTCAAAGAGCCGCTGTGCCGGAATGTGCACATGTTCGTGCCGCTGGCGTAATCCGGTCCTGCCATCCCTTAGAGGCACAAGAGTTCGCTCCCACCGCCTTTTTCACGAAAGATTCGCACACGTTTTCTTGCTTGCTTGGTGCAGCCACCTCCAAGGAGCAGGGCAGCAGGTTGCGAAGTTTGTCGAACACCACTTCTTAACATACACTTTTGCGCGAAGCTTGTGGTTGGTTTCGTAGTCAAGCTTGGAGCCGCTGCGCGCCCTTCAACAACTTATCCGGCATCGCTGTCGTAAGGCCTACGGAAACGTGAACACGACTACGAGTGTCTAGCGCTATACAACTCCCCACTCACGTAGCGTGAGAAAACGAGAGCCAGGGTGAAACGGTTGGACTCATTGTACACGGGCAAAAATGACGCGATAGTTGTCTTGGCATCACATAACCCCCCATACGTTCATAGTCACTTGGGTAACATCGCACCACGGTCTACCACCCAGCGAGAGCATGCGGTGGCTACCGGTATAGCCGTGCAACGTACCGGTGCCCGCGCCCTGCTACACCAACGAAAATTTGGCGTCTCCCCCTTTTACATAGTTGCAGCCGCACAGCACATACGCTTCAGGTCACCAGCATGAGCTACGCCTAGACGCATGGCGCCGGAACGAGAGAGGAACACGACGAGAAGGTAATCGAAAGCAACAACAAAGCAAGCCGTGATGGCCCAAGCGAAACGCTAGAGGAATAACAATGTCACACACCGGACAGATCGCGATCTAGATCGTCTAGATCCTATATTTGTCGCTATGATATTTTGTGCCAGAGAAGTATCATACAGATCCTATCCAGCATACATGTGTGCAAGAGCTGTATCATACAGATCCCACCCGGCAAACACCACCCAGATCGTGCAAATCATATCAATCAGGGATACATCTGCCACGACATATCTAGATCGTGAAATGGGATCTGATTTGTCCAACATGTGAACAATGCCACAGCACCCCCGAGAACGCTGAGGTAGGGGGAACCTTACTTCGCAACGGGATTGCCGGTGAAGTATACACGATTATGTTTTTTATGCGCAACGTTGAGATGAACCGAGAGCTTCCCGCTGTTGTACTGGCCCCCACAGCGTCGCGCGTTGTCAGTGTCCCGAAGACAAGGGGCTCGTCTTCGAGCTCCTCCCCTTTTGACAAGGGGACCGCCCGCTCGGCGCCTTCATGGGCGTTTCAAACAATGGAGCTACCTTTCGATTTAATCTCGCACGGTCGAGGTTCTCGGTCGCTTTGTGTGAATGCTGATAGCGTTCTCGTTCCTGCCCTTCAAAACACGTCCGGGTCCGACGGCGCGCTATTTAGATGGAAGCCGTTGGCCCCCAGCGGAACAGTCTGATCACCTGTACACGGAGCCAGAGACAAACATATCACAATCGAGGATGAATCGTCATGAAATAAGTACGAGGAGGGTAGGCTTGAAGAAACATGTGTTGGACCGAGGTTGTAGACAGCACGACGTGTTGAACAGCGAAACAAACAAAAATTCCGTTGTGGGTTGCTCATCTCTATTCGTAGCCCTCGGCTTTAATCCGCGTGCTTCTTCGTAGCTCAGAACCTGCGCCTCAAAAACACAAAACGCAGTACATAAACCATCAACTCACATTCAACATCAAGCCCACACCAGGTGTAAAACAAAATACGTCAGAGATGCATGCTACATTACAAAAGACGGCAGCAGCAAGCAATCATGAAGATAATACTAAAGAACAAAGCGTGACTGACCGATCCATCGCAGCAGTATTTGCGGCCGGCATGCACGCGGAAGGGGGGAAACCCGTGCATGTGTCTTATAGAGCCCACTGCTGTCACGGCTGGAGAACGAAATGGACTGTAATCTGCATGCACCTCAAAAGCGTGCACCCAAATTGGAGAGTTTGGCCTACTACGCACGCTTTACTGACTCTGTGTAACATGACCGCGCTCGGTCACGTGACTGATACAGTCCAGCACATCAAGACGAGAGTGCTAGCGCGCTCACACTCGGCGCAGCCATGACCAGACAAATTTCTGGTGCAGAACATCAAAACGGGTGCCGTGAGGTATAACCAATGCGAGGGGGCCCACCAAAACGCACCATCTTTTCTTGGTAGCCCAGGCCTCCGCGTCGTCTCCAAGGGGGAGCAGAACGACGGCTCACGTGCCACAAGCTTTTGAAGCCTCTGGAATATTTCTCGTCCCTGCACAAGAGCCCGCCTCGCACCGCTCCGCACCGGCCCACCCGCGCGGGGGGTTCTGGACCATTTCTGCTGACTCCACCGCCACGCACCGCCCAATCTGCAAGGGGGGTTCTAGACAGTTTTTGCTGGCTCCACCTTTCCATCGCGGTCGGCAGCTCCGATCACACAGAGCGGGCGCGTTCAGCCTGGCAGAGTTCGTTGCCTGCAGCGGCAACGCCCTCAATCGATACGGCGCTTCGACACCTTTTCAGGCGTTTTGTTTTTTGCAATGGTTGGCTCTTGATACCACCAGCGGCCGCCTGCGTCTGTCCAGTCCCGCGAGTCACACGCTCGACGGACAGAAAACAAAAGCAGAGGCGCGTAACTCTATCACCACGGCAACAAAGACATCACACTAATTTCAAGTATTTTGGCCCTAAAAACGTGGGTGCAGTTCTAAAGGGGGTAAGCATCTCATGCACCAGTTCTGAACTCAACAGCCTTCGAGGCTTGCGAGAGTGGCCGATTAACCCGCTTGGCCACTGCGAAGGCACAGCACGAACTCTGGCCCCCGCTCAGGCTCGTCAATCTTCTGCACGAAATAAGAACGCCAATTCCGACGATCGATTCATCGTGCCATCACAGAGGTTGGCATTTCAGGACAATTAACGCGTTCAAGTATATAGCCGGCCGGCGTAGCCCACGACGGTCTGGAGCAAGCGTCAGAGGGAACAACGGCATCAATGCTCCAAGACTTGCGGGCGTGCAGACAGTGCCGTGAAATCCGGCAGAAGGGAGAGCCTTTTCCGAGTGATATATTGAAAGTGCAATGGGCGAAAGGAGTGATTTTTAGCCAGATCTCCACGAGGATAAAAAAGCAAAAAGCAAAAATACATACCAGATATTTGTTTCCAGCATTCCAGCATCAGATAAGCGCCTATGGGGTGGGTGGATGGGTAGGTGGGTGGGTGGGGGCGCCAATCCATCCTCGACGAATAGGACAGTTACGAACGCATGACATGGTGCCAGAAAACCATCCTCTTCGCAGATGAGGTTTTGCGCGTTTTAGAGGTGAGCTTGCTCGAAGCTTGTGGACGAAAGCTCTCTCCCCAGAGCACAGAATCAACTTTCGGGCCTTGCTGGCTCCTCGCAAGGGAATTGTGGCGGAAACTAATACCGTGGTACGTGTTATCGTTTTGGGACAGTTCCTACCATAATTATTTCAGTGCCTGAGTTTTCTGACTCTAAAGCGTTCAAGGGCCTTTTTACATACGCTCGCCCATTCGAACGTCTTAAGAGTCGTTTTCCTCGCTCTACGACACTGACATGTCACGAACGGGTGATAGCCAGCGCGCGATGGCTCCCTGCGCGTGCCTTACGATGGCGGGCGACGATTGCGCGCTGGTTAGCACAGCGTCTACGGCAATTCATCGAAATGCGACAGAGAGTAAACAGGAAAAAAGAAGTCGAGGACATTGAGACTGATGTGCCTTCTTTTTTTCTTTGGGCGATAGTTTACATTGGAAATGTTGTTAAAGGGGGGACGTAGTGAGACGCGGCTCTACAACTATGGAGCTCGAGACCACTCTACCCTAGGAACCCTTGCTCATTCCAGCACCGCCTGGTTGGAAAGAAAAGGAACTTAGAATTCAGCCGAAAAAAGAACGGGGGGCATGAGGCCGAGGGCGCTGTGTTGTTTCTATGCAAATCAAAGGGGGTTCCGCAGCGTGCTGGTACGTAAGGAACTGGAAGATGGGCGTATTTGATCATGCTTGTTTATATATCCTCTCCGGGATCGAGGGTGGTTAACATGCCGCACTTTCTGAAAGCCCTCGGGCTAGAGCTTCATACCTAGGCGTCGGCTGCAAGCTGCTTGATGCATTTTCGAGTATCACCTTACGAGAAACGAGTGCTTGCTTTTTGCACGCAAAGAGAGAGGGGAAACCACTGGGAACGGGCGGTAACATACGCGAGGCGAAAAACACTTCACGCGAAATGGGCGTTGCGACTGCCACCGGCGGCCCATCCGACACACGTGCCCAGTCAGTCTCTCGTAACATCTGCACTTGAGACCTTCGTCGAACCCCTGGGCACCTTCTAAGAAAATGCGCTGTCGAGCCCGTTGCGCGATTCACCTTGCCTGACTAACGCTACGGCAGGAGGGGTTTATATTTCAGCGGTTCAGGGCCACTCTCGGGAGTGGCTACCCTATCGCTTTGCAAGTGTTAAACTTTTGTGCGATAGTATTTCGTGGAATACGCCGCCATTGACTTGTTGGTTACGTTTGCTCGGATTCAAAATGGGGGTACTCGCTCTAGTGTGCCCTTGGTCACTCGGCGTCAGTCGGTTGATCGGTTGGTGTCGACTTAAGCAAAATCACGGGCTCAAGGGTTTGGCGTATAGCGTTAAATGCTGCTTTCTTGGCTTTCGAACGGTATTCCCCGCTCACTCGTCTCCTACCGGTTTGTATGGCTGCATCAGTATTCAAGTTTACTTGTACACAAAAACATACCACGTGCCAGTCTGGGTCCAAAGGTGGCTCATTATTGGACCCAGACTGGTCGTACGACTGCAGCAGTAGCATCGGATAGGGTCTTACTGACCAAAAACCAAAAACTACACCCACCTGACGTCAACCCCGAACGCCTCCGCGAGAGACGCGCTCACCCGCCGCTGCTCCCCATCTGGCCTGAAAAACGCCTCCAACACGAGGTCGCTCGAGCTGTCCGCTTCCAGCAGCCCCCGCACTCGCCCCGCGAAACGCCCGAGCGCCGTCCGCCAGTTGAGGTCCGGATTTCCTCCCGCGATGGAATCCTCGTAAACGTCGGCGATGCCAAGCGAATGAAGCTCCCTGAGGCCTTCACAGTTGGTGCGGAAGTGGGTTTTGCCCGTGCCCAAAACTCCGCCGATTCCGCAAATTGTCATAGCTGCTCTGCCGAAGAGGGGGCCAGGGTACATATGGGTATCACAGCGCAGGCGAGTCATAGCCCACCTTCAATTAATTACTTATTTTCGGGATTCGGGGAGACGATATATAATACATACAAGATATCCCTTCGGTGTGTAGGTTACACGCGTGGGTCGGGGCGATGCAAAGCAGGTGACGCAAGGTTTACACCAATGTGACAAAAAATGCCAGGAATTAATGCATTATACAGTGGAGGTCCCATTTTAGTGCGGTCCACTTTAGTTCGGGGTCCCAATTTACTGCGGTGAAATTTGCTTGTCACGACTTCGTCCCACGGTCTTTTGTTTTGGGTTTGGCGGTCCTAGTCTTATACGGCACACGCCTCCACGTAATTGCGTAGAGCAGTACGGTACAGGGTAGCAGTAGTACCAACACAACGCCAATAAAACAGAGCTCAGCAGTGCTATGCTTTACAGCTTAGTATCACTGTACTGTTGTACTGTACGACAGCAGTGCTATAGATTTGGGCTACGATCGTCATAACCTTCGGTGATTGATATAATTGGATAACAGGTGCATAATCTGAGTCTATTGTTATACAGTAGCCGAGCTGTGAAATACTGGTACTGCAACACATGTACCGCAGCAGTTCAGACTACCGTCTATCGCGAGACTGAACAGTGAATACGTGCATACATATGATACGTGGATGAAGCGTCCACAATACGTACTCGTACCCCACTCTAGTGTGATACCGCACTATACTGAGTCCCACTGCTGTAGTACGGGACCGCACTAAATTTTTGTCTGCCACGGCACCGCACTAAAGTGGGACCCCCACTGAATACCTGTATGATAGACACGAGTCCGTGTTCTATACTCCTGCTGTTGGCAGTATGCACAGCAATGACTATTACAGTGACCGATGGATAGACCGTAGGGGCACACGTAAGATGACGAGGGTACATGATCAATGGCAGAAGCAACAAAGTGAGTAGTGCCTGTAGCAGCTGCCACGAGAGGATGGCGGTAGCAGCAACATATAGACAACGACACCACCAGCAGCAGCAAGCAGCGTCACAGCAGCAGCAGCAAAAGCAGTAGACAAAGGATAGCAGTATAATAGCGACAGACACAACAGTGGCAGCAGCACAGGAGAGGCAACACGCACACACGCTGCACTGAGGGGTACACGCACGTTTAGCATGACAGGCAGGGATGAGTGTGGTATGCCGTTGTGCTTGTAGCAGCAGCAGCACCAGAGATAGGATGGTCGCAATAGCAACAGTGAGAACACCAGTAGCAGCATCACAACAGCAGCAGCAGCCGCAGAGAGATCGCGATAGATACTCGAATTAGCAACAGAGATAGCAACACCAGCGGCAGCATCAGCAACACGCGTAGTATACACATCATACACTCAAGCACGCTAACACTCGTAGTCCTTGTATCTACAGAGAAACTACGGTGGTAGGGGCAATGAGGACAAACCACACCAACAGTACTGTAGTATAAAACAGAACAACAGCAGCAGCAGCAACAGGGAAAGGATCGCCGTACGACTAGTATAGGTAACAGAGATAACAACATCAGCAGCAGCACGTCATACACATGTCGTGCTGCAGGCGTATCATGCACACACACGTAAATCGCACAGCTGACTGGCGACCAGCCTGCCCGTTGATGGCTGCTGACAGTATCGGGCTGTTCGGTGACGTTGTTAGCAGTTGACATGTTTTGGGCTTTTCGGTGACGTTTTGAAAAATATTTTGAAGCATGCGTCATGAACAACGTGTTTTAAGTGACGACAGCCTAAGGAAACTCCGCGCAAGCATATGTTTTTTGCATATCCTTAGGTTTATCTATGTATGGCAACCCTATTCCAATAGTGTCGCTGTCCTAGTTAGTGCCGGTATATTGGGCTGGTGCATACCGGCACTATTGGGAGCCCCATGCATTTAGAATACTGGTAAACACAGAACAAAACAAACACGCGCACACCACAGCAGTGAAGCAGCAGGCAGCTACAGACACTCGTACAGCAGCAGAGCAGCAGTACGTAGCAGCAGGCAGGCAGAGCAAGAGCAGGACCTTTCCCCCAATCGCCGTGTTCTGGAATTCCTGTGGTGCCGTGGTGCTAAAACCAAAAACTCGTGGTAATAAGCAGTCATCTAATGCTGCCAATGTCGAGCTCTGCTTGAAGGAATGAATGCCATACGTTTGCTGTCATTCATTGCTGACAAAAAGTACGGGCTACAGGGACAGTGCCGTGCATACGTCACCTCAGATGTTGACGCTGGAAGCCCGCCTGCTGCGGGCTAGTCGTGCTGTGCATCGTGCATCGTCGCCTGCTGCCAGCTACTGGCGCTAAAAGCCAGCCTGCTTGGGCTAGTCGTGCTAAAATGTGTAATTAAGCCAGCCTGCTTGGGCTAGTCCTAGCGGCTACTCTATACGTAAAATTAGTTGTATTTTGATTTAAAAAAAAAAAATCCACTACAGCTGTGAGATCGACGATTTCGTCGAAACTCATCTTTGCAAGCTGTGTGTGATACTCCGATCGCGCGTGTTACGGGTTGTGTATGTCCCCAT
>JAYJMJ010000375.1:20501-40269 GCA_036873875.1 Laminaria ephemera
GGGGGATCTTTTTTTATGTCGGGGTCACAAGTTCGCGGACTTTTCAGCGCTTGCGATTCAGTTCTGACCATTTGATAACCGTTTGTAGTACGGGCTCATTTCGCTTTCTCCCACTGCTCCACGCCGCGAGCCGCAAGGAGCGCGAGACTAACAGGCGCATGCTGCTTGCGTGCTTTTGACACTCCGGCGAAGGACTTAGATATTGCCGCCCCTGTGCCGCTGACCTGCGGCAAATTATGGTGTCAGTGCGTGTTTGCGCGCGTCGGGTCCTAACCCCCCGCCGTTCTCGCTCGGGTAGTGCCGCTTGCCGGTTCTCTTCGACTGCGTACCGGGTGAGCTTAGCGGGAGCATCTCTCCCCAAGGGGACATGATTGGCTGGCTGGTTGGATGCATTTTGAGACGTGGCATGCACAAGAATACGACCGGAACTCCCAATACATGGGTATTTGTGTGCTGGTTGGATGCATTTTGAGACGTGAGATGCGCAAGAATACGACCGGAGCTCTCAATACATGGGGGTATTGGTGTGCTGGTTGGATGCATTTTGAGACGTGACACGCGCAAGAATCCGACCGGAGCTCTCAATACATGGGGGTATTTGTGTGCTGGTTGGATGCATTTTGAGACGTGACTTTCTAAAAAATACGGCCGGAACTCCCCATACATGGGATACTTGCGGTCGACTAACCTAGCGCTGTCGGCTGTCTTAATGCGGGGGGTACTATATCATGTGACCCGCTTGGGTTCTACCACTCTGGACGGAAATTTAAGGACCGTTTGGTTATCGTATTTATACCCCAACAATCCCTATATTTCCGTCCAGAATGGTATTGTTAGCGAGGGGTCGTGTTAAGTTGGGCGGCTGGGAAAAGGTGTACAGGGTGTGCATGCAGAGAAGAGGGGAAAGCCGTCTGGTATAGGGGGGTCTACGATTTTTGAAGAGAAGGGTGTGTCCGGCCAAGTAGATCTCTCTTAAAAACGGCACTTGTCTTAAATCGGAATGGGTACTATGTAGCTTTGGTATGCCCGTGCCCTCTCGGTGTTTCTCTTATATCGTAGACCCCCCTGTATGGAGTTTCGATGTACGGGCGAGAGGGAGATGCCTTCGTTTTCTAAAAAGACAAGCGAAAAGCGAACTACGAAAACCAAGCAGCCGGGTTCGTAAGACGTACGTTCACCTGCGCCGGTTACGTACATACGTGCCACTTGTTTATGTCGTTCTTGCTGCTTGCTTATATTATTTTTGCTCCGCGTGTCTTTGTTTATGACATGTTCGTTTTTATTTGTTCTTCGTTTGACGTCGTTTCGATTGGGTTTATTTAGTTTTCTACGGTTTCGTATTAGAAGAGGAAAATTGAAAATTACTTGTGGCGCATTTACCCAAGAGTAGAGGGCTGTGTGGGGAACCGAGCTTTGTGGTTCTCGTACGTATGGCGGAGCTTATTTTTTTAATGCCACAACAGCAGTGTCTTGCCCTATGGTAGATGCCGTTAATATGTCAAGCGTACCACGGGTTGAGTTGGCCCCGGAGGGGGACTGGGGGGGGGTTGGTTTGAGTAAGGGAGGTTTGGTTTTGGTATTGTTGGTTGGACAAAATGGTCTTGGTGGTTGGTCAAAATCATATTTTGGTTGGTCAAAATGGTATTTTGGTTGGTCAAAATGGTATTTCGGTTGGACAAAATGGTATTTTGGTTGGTCAAAATGGTATTTTGGTTGGACTAAATGGTTATTTGGTGGGACAAAATCGTTGTAGACGAAAGGATGGCGTTTTATTTTTTGCTCATGGTGCCCCTTTGTGATATCGCCTGCTCGAAAGACGTAAATCAAACGAGCAGCCGACTAGATTTTTTTTCAAAGTGGAAGCAGGCACCCCGCTAGCTTTTCATTTTTTGAGTCCCGTTTTCGTGTTCTCGGGGTCTCCATGTGTCACAGATCCTCCGTTGCTTTTTCTCTTTCTCGTTGTTAGTCTCGTTTGTCGTATGTTCGAGTAGAAAGGGGTTTGGTTGTCATTGTAGGGAGATATTCAAGGGGGGGTGGGGGGGGACAGGGGACGGCAGCGGTTGCGCCCTTATTTGCTGGACAGTCTGGCATGTTTTAAGGTCTTATTTTTGTGTCTTAACGGCGGGCACCGCGCGCGTGCTACTTGCCTTGGCGGGATATTAAGCGCCACCTTTTTAGGCGGAGAGAAGTAGGGAGCTTCGTTACTTTTTCGTAGTCGCACACGCAAAGCGCCCTCGATGAGTGGATGGATGGAGGATGGATGAAGGGATGGATAGATATCTTCTGAGCCAATTGCCCGCGGTCAGCGAAAAAACCCCACAAGGATTGGGGGGGGGGTGCTTGATGGAAAATAACGACCTTGCTTGTTCGGCCGATGCGCTGCTGTTGGTGTCTGTTTTGCGTAAGTCGCTTCTGCTGATGGATGATGTGTCTAACTCTCGGCATCGTCGGACCTACGGGTGAACTATCTCAGGGGGACGTAGAAGTACTCGTGCTTGTTGAAAATCTTGTCTGTTGCTTGTTGTACCCCCCCGCCACCGATGTTTTTCGGTTATGCTTTCGATTTTCGAGCTACTAAAGCCGGAATGCCTTGTGTGACTTTTTTTTTTTTTTTTGATGATCATCAACGTAATAAGTATTACATACGTACAGTAGTAGAAGTAGCTGGGAATGTTTTGATCGATCAGAGTGCAGGTAGGAGGGTAGGTACAGAATATTCCAAGTACAATAGTGTCATTGGTACTCCTGGCAGCTATCAATGCTATCGCCAATTGATTTTTTTCTTTGTACTGCTTTCATTTTTGTTTGGCCCGCTTTTCCCCTCGTTCTCTTGCTAAGCCTTTTTTGCCTTTGCCTTTTTTTTGCTTCTTGTCACTTAGTTTGCGACACCTATGCTGTAACGCTTGGGACGCGAATGGAGGGAGGAAAGAGAGTAAGTTTAGTTTAGTTTGTTTGATTTTTTTTTTTTGTTCCATACCCGGTATTTTTTTTTTCGTTTTTTTTTTTCCGGTGTCCTACCCTGTGATGTTTCCGTTGATGTTGTCGATATGGAATTATCCCGATCGGATACGATTTGTGTGGTGTGTGCTTGCTTTTTTGCGCGGTAGTTTTAAGGCTGGTTCTTTTTTCCGATCGAGAATCAGCCAACGTCGTCAGCATGCCGCTGTTACTATTTTTCGCTTTATATTTGCGTTTTTTTCGCAAGCTATATTTGTAGAGTAAATAGTGGTAGCAGACCTCTGCTCTATGTTAGTGGTAGTAGTGCTGGTAAGAACATCAGCTCACTCACGGGTCCCCCAAGTGGTCAATGGATTGGTTAGTATTGTGATGATATGAATAATAAGTGTGAGCGTTGTGGTAAAACGCTCTTTCCTGAGTAGTTTATTATTGTTTTTCGGGCGGAATGATATGCGGTGAATCGTTGGGACGATACGTATTGTTGTTATGGATCATACCAAGCATGTGGTGACCTTTCCCCCGTCTTCTAAATTAGCTTCCGACGATTAAGGAAACACTTCCGCCCATGTTTTTGTTTTTTGTTTTTGTGCCCCGGAGAGAAATTTAATACCACTTTGGACGGAAGTACACCAACGTTCCTTATGTTTTCCGTTCAGAGTGGTAGAGCGGAAGAAACGGGGCGGGCGGGCTGCTTTCCGTACCTGTCGTGGTTGGGTGCGCAATTTGAAAGGGGCATGTCGCGACAGAGAGAAGAGACGAAAGCCGGGGCTGACCGACTTTATCTGTTGCTGGTTAATGGTGTTGCTTAGTGGTATAGCGCTACACCTCCCCTCTCTCCGAACCGGCGGGCACTCATCGAGTGCCCAAGATGTGGAGGCATTTAATTCAAAGAGAGGCATAAAATCGGCACTTGAGTCTCGGGTTACTTCATCCCATCCATCTGTTATCCATCCCGTGTAGTCTAGTATACCTATTGTGCCATATTTTAGTGTCGAGCACGAGGTAGTTTTGTTGCCGCCTTGTGGCCGCACGCATAATGTGTGTGTATGTGCAGTAAGGACCTCCTTTTTCATTGTTTGCGGCTGCTGGGTGGGAAATAAAGGATAAACGCACACACGAAGAGTGTAACGTACCGTATCATGGTAATATCATGGTAATAGTCGATTGACCTCTATTTATCGATAGACTAAACTACTACAGCAGTTATTCAGCAGCAGCAGGCAGAGGAGGCACGCAAGCAGCCTATCATACTGCACACGTCAGTTGTTTTTAGCCAAAGTAGACAACTATATTGAGGTTCACAGAGAGATGAGGAGGGGGGGGGTAATCATTACACCCCTGTCCCCTCCCCTCATCGGGGAGGGGGGGGAGGGGTGGCGGAGATAGGTATAATAGTGTGTGGTGTTCGCTGGTGGTGGTGTTAATACGAGTGGATGGATGCGAGGTATTCCGCGACAACAGCAGTAGTAGTAGTATTAATATTGAGCAAAATTGAAGTATGTACGTATGTATGATGCGATACTTTCGTCATTGCCTGCCGCCTGCCGTGTGCGTAGCGTTGCGATCTGGAGCGGTCTGAGGATCAAATGCGCCCACACTGACTGACTGATGCAACTTGCTTGCAATAAGTGTGTTTTTGCTCGACCGGCAGACATTTTTGCGTACGAAGTGAGTTGGGGTATTTTTAGGTTCGCGTTGTGTTTCGGCTTGCGGGGCTCGCGACAAAGATGGGCATCGAGGATACACCCCCCCTCTTAAAATGTGCCGTACCAATAGGCGGTCAACAAGCACAACAACTGTAATAAACTCAAAACAACTGGTTCGTCGGTGACTGCTGTGCCCGTGGTTAGATCCTTTACCTTCTCTCACTTGGCGAGGGTTTTTCGTGTCTCTGCGCGGTGCTCGTGCCGTGGGTGTGCATGCATTTTTTTGTGTGTGCTGTACGTCGTTTTCCATGTCTGATGATTTTTCACGACATTTCTTAACCCTTTTTACTGCTGCACAAAGAGTGCCACACAAATTCCAAGTAGTGTGTCCTCAATAATTCTGGGTACAGTAGTGCTAAAAGGGTTTAACCAACTCTGTCTATCAATCGTCAAATCACTCGCTGGTTTGACTCGCGTTTCCCCTTCCCTTCAAATAGCCCGCAACGAGTTATTATTGTGCTCATTTTGAGACGGAGATCGATAGCTGACACCCCCAGCGTCGGCGGGCGGCAACTCTTAGCTTCTCGAGCGGTGGAGTCACCTACCTAAAGATCGTAGGTACTGGTAGTTTTTTTTTTGGCAATGTCAGGTGTAATAAATTATTAGCAGCTGACGACAGGTTTCTTTCCTGTGTCTTTGCCTGCTGTTCCAATTGTTATTGACAAGACACAAAAACTATTAATAGACACAACAGCACGTCCTAACATCCAGGCGATCTATTTATAGCGCCACACCAGTAACACACCATTCATTCGTCGCTTGGCCCTCACTCTCGAATACACAACAAATGTATCAGAACGCCTGATATTATGCAATGTATCAAGACGCTTGACATTATGCAAAGCATCAAAACGCTTCACATTGCACGCAAAAGTGTGCCAAAACGCGTCACATTTTACGCATATTGTATCAAAACGCTTCACATGTTACGCGACAAGTATCAAAACACCGCAAAATGTATCAAAACGCCTGATACGCAATAGGTTGTGCGCGGCCCTCCCCCCTGTCCCCCCTGTTAACCGCGCTCCTCTCCCTACCCGCAGAAAACCCCCTCTCTCTCGCCACCGCAGGGTGCTGCTGATATCGAACCCCCATCTTCGCCTTCAGGTTCGCTAAACTGCCACCCGCCGCCCTCCACCCTGCCTTATTACTACTACGAGTACCAGAATACGCCCCGTCTGCATCACCCCCGGTGATATCACTCCCTCTTACGCCCCCCGGGGCTTCCAGAAACGTACCCCCCGAGTCTGCAGCGGTGGTGGTGGTGGAAGCTGGGGATGCCCTCGCGATTGTTTCTACAGCCTGGTCTAAGCCCGCGAATCCTTGCAACCCCGTCTCGCCACCGCTACTGGCGGCGGCCTCGTGTGGCCGTCCCCCCCCCCCCCACTCCGGGAAGACAACGGGCGACGCATGGTGTAGGGTATGCGTTTCGATATTATTCATAGCTCCAGTGCTGTTGTTGTTGGTGCCTCCGTCCGGATTTTTTGTTGCGGCGCCGGTGGTGTTTATGACCCCCGCCCCGACCGCGGAGGGGCGAGGCCCGCTACTACCGCCACTAGCGCCATCGCCATCACCGCCCCATCTCCACCCGGAACTTCTGCGTCCGCCGCCGCTACCCTCGCTGCTGGCGGCAGCGAACGCGCCAGTAGCTCTAGCCTGCTCGCGTCTCAATCGTCTCCGGTTAGTGCCGGCCTTACCGGCGCCCGAAGCGGGAAAGGGGATCGGCCCTTGCCGCCTGCTGTCTCTCCACGGTAACGCCATGCCCGTACCACCAGGGGAATTTACATCGTATCCCCCACCACCACCGACGACCCCAGTAGAGGACGTTGACGCTGCTGCTTGTTGTGTTGTCGTGTCTACTACGCTCGCTACGCTTGCCGCGGACAAAGAGGCTACCGGTATCGGCGCGACAACGTCATGCTTCAGTGGTAGAGGTGGCTGGGTGTGGTGGTAGTCTCTGTACGGCGATGTCGTCGCCTTGGATTCCGTCCTCGCTGGTGGTGCTCGGCGCTGCTGCTCGGAAGGGGGGGGGTGCTTTAAGGACTTGAATTCTCTGGTGCCGGCGTTTTTCCCTCTTCCGTCAGACCCGCCTTGTGAACAAAAGATAGCAGCGACGCCCGCTTTTTTTCCTGTGGATAGGACGGAGTCCTCGTCGGTATCGCCACCACTGACAATGTTGCTGTCTCCTCCTCCGACTTCGCCTCCGGCAAAGCGTCCTTTTCGACCCCCCCCAGCTTCGATCTCCCTGCCGCTAACGTCGTTCCAAGTTGTGAAGGGAGCGACTGGGATGGGGTTCGTACTATGTCGCTGCTGTTGCTTTGTTCTGTGTTGCTGTAGCTGCTGCTGCTGCTTTTGTTGTTGTTGCTGCAGTTGTTGCTGCTGCTGCTGCTGCGGCTGTTGCTGCGGCGGCTGTTGTTGCTGCTGCTGTTTTTGGCCCAACGAACGCGGTTGCTGCTGAAACACCTTAGCGTTGGTGCGTCTGTGCTTCGCTTGGATTCCCACAACGGTACCTCCCATTAAGAACGAGTCATTTGAAATATCCTTCGCCACGGCATCTTCACTGCCACCGCCGCCCGCAGAAGAAGCGTTGCCGGCTCCCAGACCAACCATTGACTTTTCGTCGGAGCCGCCATTGTCGAATGGAAGCGGCGCCGGTAACGGACCATGGAACGGCGCTAACGCGACGGAGATCGTCTGTCGCCCCGCCGCCGGCTGGACAGATGAGGCACCGGCACCAGCTCCTTCCATGCCCCCCCCGCTAGCGTCACTACCGGGGTCTTGGTCACCGTTCCCCAAGGTTGCTTCTCGCGCGGTGGTGCCCCCAAGATATTTGCTCGGAAGGGTAGAGGAAACAAGGTCTCGGTTCCCCGAGGTCGCTTCATGTGAGGTGCACCCAATATATTTTCCGGGAAGGATGGAGGAAGCGAGATTTTCGTCAACAGTATCCTCGTCGCAACCCCCAGGAGGAGCCAGGGCGCTAACGTCGGAGTCGGACGGCTGCCGCCGTCGTGGCCGCGGGACCGTTTGCTTTTGCTTCCACTGCGACGACGACAGCGGTGGTGGTTGATGAGCCCGACTGGTTCGCGCGGTTGCTTTTGACGGCCGGCGCCTTGGCCGCTGTTTGGTGGACGCAAGCGCGGTGTTGATCGCATCTTCCAAAACGGTGTCCCTCAGTCTCTCGATTCGGTCTCCCCCCTTTTGTTGTTGCTGCTCTTCTTCTGCCAAGGGCGGCGGCAGCACCACTCGGGACAAGCTTGAGGACGAGTCGCGATCCTCCTCGCCACCTCCACCGCCACCACCACCGCCTCCATTGATGATAACTCCCATCGCGACGGTACTGCTCACAGAATCACCGTTCGTTTCGTTCACCCTGTCCGTGAAACTGCCGTTATGATCGCTGTCTGAAGATGATCCCCACCCGCCTCGTCGCCTGCCCATACCACCACCCGCTTTACCTCCACCCCCGAGAATTACAACCCCGTCGTCATCGTTAACGTTGCTGTTGCTCCGGTAAGACCCTCCGCTCTCGAGACCGCTCACGTTGCCGGCGGTTGCTACCCCATCCGGAAGGAAAGCATCCAGGGCGTCTGCGACCCCGACCTGTGTATTTATATTTACGGGCAAAGGTTCGGGTAGAATAATAGAACGCCGCGCGTTTCTGTATGAGGTGGGGTAGGGGGACTGAGGGTCATCCCTCACGAACGTAAAAAAAACACGATTCGTGATATTTATAAATTGGTGTTTTGTCACGTTTTCTAAAAACGACATTATTTTTTTTGTCACGAATACGTAGTGTCATCAATTTTTAGGGAATCTTAATCTTTCAAGCCTTTTCATTGTCACGATCCGCAACAAAATGTCACTTTTTTTTTGTTTTTTGTGACGATTTGTGCCGTATCTGTTTGTTTGTGAGGAACGACCCTAATCAGTGCTACGACGCTAGAACGACGAGGTTGCCAGGTTGACTACAGTAGCAGGCGATACACTCGTCCCCAAATGGACTCTCCGGCGGAGTTCCTGTACAACACGATCAAGGATAACGCGAATCATGCCGTACCGCCCTCGTCCATGCAGGACGGTTGCTGCTGTGCTACTAAACAATACCCACTCGAAAACTGTTGCTGTTGTTGTCATACGAAGCAGAAACTCGTCGCCATAATCTAGTCTGTGGCCACAGGACAGGCTCCAATAACTTTGAAATCGAAGATTACCTCTCGGGAAAAAAATAAATAAATCTGGAATCGAAGAATACCGATCAGGAAAAACAAAAACCAAAAAAAACTGTGCGAATAAAACAGGATAGCATCGGTTTACTGAAGTCAAGTCAAGTCAAGCACCTGATCAATGCCAATTGTATCCGGGAAGCTAGCACAGCTGCCCAGACCGTGCTCCGTAAGCACCGACTGCTGAAGAGCGATCGACCTGTCGCGTACGGTCAGCTGCCGAGACAAGACAGCGTGCAAACCCCGGCGCGAGGACAACACAGCAGTAGCGCGAGGGAAAAGGAGTCACGACAACGGGGAGGGGGGGCTGTCAACGTTTGGCATCATCAAGGCTTGTTGCAGTGTACGCAACAGAGTAAGCACCGCTGGGGCACAACACGTTCGCTACGATAGAGGTACTGTACCTCTTTTTGGTCGAAACGTTGCTGATCCACGGGGCTACCCAACATGGTTGGAATACCATTTGTGTCTTAAGAGCATTCTGCGTGTGTTGCACACCTAGGCAATGGGATTGTTCATCGGATTGCACTTCCATTTTTGCTCAATGGCGTGTTTGCGATGTACCAACTTTCAACTTTGGTGGGTAGGAGTTGGCTAGGAAATATATAGTAAATAGTATTGAAACCGTCGAAGTCACAATCCAAGGCCAACCCAACCCACGAAGAACCAGCGAAACGTTAGGTTAGTTTTTTTTTTTTCCCACCATTTTTTTTTATTTCTCACCTATGTTTTTTCGTGGATTGGTTGGCCTTGGGCTATGAAATTCGTCGGTTTCAATACCTGGTACTATTTTTACATTTTATCAAACCCAGCAGAGTTTTGAAATCGCAAACACCCTTAAATACTATTTTTACATTTTATCAAATCGCAAACACTTAATTTAAGGGTGTTGGCGATTTCAAAACTCTGTTTGATAAAATGTAAAAATAGTATTGAAACCGACGAATTTCATAGCCCAAGGCCAACCAACCCACGAAAAAACGAGGTTGGAAATTGAAAAAATGGCAGGAAAAAAAAAACAAATTACCTAATTTTTATCTGATTTTTCTTGGGTTGGGTTGGCCTTGGATTGTGATTTTGACGGTTTCAATACTAATATTATATGTTTCCAAACCAACTCCTATCCAACCAAAGTTGGTACATGGCAAACACGCTATTAGCTCCTTAACAAACCTTTTGTTGTCGGTGTTTTTTCCGTTTATGAATGTGCTTCAGGCGTTCTGGAGGGAACCTCCTTCGCCGGCTGGTACCAGTCTTCATTCCGGCGGCTACTCCGCCTTGCTGAACGCCGCTAGCATGGGAAACCTGTCCAAAAGCCCTTGCTTGAGGCAGAACCACCGTGGCCTTCCCGAGGTTAGTGATAGAAGTCTTGACGCAAGAGTTCGGTATCATAGGTGTGCGAGTATTTTTTTCTGAGTCTCTTCACTTCAGAGAAACTCTTCGTGTTGGATTATGAACATTTGAGGTCCATATGTAGTCATTATGCAGGAGTATTCTGACTGTGTTGGATTTTGGACTTTTGAGGTTAAGGTATTTAGTTGATGTGCAGTCACTACACGAGTACACAGAGCATCTTATTTTGGATATCGGATAAACACAACACGCGGCGGGAATACGATTTTGTGTCTAATATTATGCAGTCGCTAAACACGAGTATACTGAATACTGAATACCTTGCTTTGGATATCGGATAAGTGCAGTATGCGGCGTGACTGCGAGTTTGTTCCTTCTCGTTGCTCGGCATACCGTACATGTAACACGGGCCAGCACTACTGTAGACCCACGGAACGGAATGTCGGCACAGCACCCCTTGAAACCCCCTGAGAAATGCGGGAAGAGACTATCTATCGCTGGTCTCATCAGCACTGTGTTCCGTTATTTTCGCTCCACATGCTGATCTCGTATCACGCAGTTCACGCATCAGGCAGATGACTATTAGCAGGGGCATGAGTTGGCTGACTACGAGTTGCCGATTAGTTTCTGGTTGACTACCTGGTAGGTATTACAGTTAGTTGCATGCGGTAGTTTGCGGAGTCCTACGTCAAGTGTTTGTGGCGCGGCGTTTGTTAATAAATACTACCAGGTATGAATAAGTCAGTTACTTGGCTCTTACTTCTCCACCCAACTAGTAACTAGCCGCGGAGTCCAGCCAACTCCCAGCCCTACAGAACACGCGTCAGGTAGATCACGCGTCCGGCAGTATCCCACGGTTGCGCCGTTTTAGCGTCTTCATAAAACTGCCAGGGTAGCTACGAGCACGTAGATCTGACCGAGGAATGGCTTCCGTATCGTGGCGATCGACCATTCGAGCACCCCTTGAGTCCTTTTGGCGCCCATGGTTTTGGGGACACAATGCTTGGAGTTTGGGTGAAATAACGTGCAGCACTGAAACGGTTAACATCCGCCTTTTTAAGGTGCAACCTCGGCGGAACTCTGGTCAACCGGCCGAATCCCAGGTCAACGTAGAAATTACACTTTGTACTAGGAACTCACGCAGCAGGATATTTGTGATTGTCGCCGACTGGTGTGCGTTGGTGGATCGTGGACAGCATTGTTGTTGTTGTTGTTGTTGTTGTTGTTGTTCGTTTCACCCTCTCCAAACCATCGTACCACCCACACACGTTCCGCGGACAGCCACGATCGATACAGGTCATAGATCTACCCCTTCAGGCTGGTTTCACCATCTAAATAATCCGCCCATACATACCACCAACACACGTTCCGCGGACAACCACAATTCGTACAGGTAACTAACCTAGGGGAGGCATTCGGAGGCACCACGTCCCGCCTCAACAACGACAACAACCCATCTTCGTCAATTGCAAAGGCGTCCTCGGCCACCCAGAAAACGGCAACCCCCCAAAATGGCTGCGTTAACAACACTAGCGCGAGCGCCCACGTTGCCCCAGACCCCCACATTCCCGTGGCCATGACTAAGCCGTACGACCGTGAGGGCAGCAGCAGCGGCGGACCATCCTCTCAGTCTGCCACCTCGGCGACCGCAGCCACCGCCATCGCTGCAGCTCGGCGGGGCACGAGGGGGGGCGACCATGAAGGCCCGGGCGAGAGCGCGACCTCAACCTACTTGCCCCCGGCGCACGGTTTCCAGTCTCCCCGCGGCGTCCCCCCCCGCGGGGGACCCAAGCACGATTCTGCGGGGAAGACTTGTTCTCTTCAAGAATTTCATGATGCTGGTGGCGCGTACGGCGGAAGTCGCAACGGCTCTGCAGCTTACCCCTCCAGAGGAATTCCATCCGCGCCTGCTTCCAGTGGATTGATGGCTGGCGGTAGGGAAAACGCCAGTGTGTCGGCGATTCCCCGTCAGCAGCAGCATCAGTCGAATTTAACGGCGGCGGCTGCTTCGGCAATGGCTGCTGTGTCCGGATCAACTAGCGCGCCGACCCACAAGTTATTCAACCACGGTAACAACAACCGAGAGGTATTCAGCCCCCACCTGGGCTCGAACGGTGTTGGAGGACGGAGGGACACTCCCATCTTGAAGACCGAGCATGTCTCGGACATGTAAGGTTTTTTTGCCGACTACAGTAAGCACTCGACTAGTAGGCGTCGGGTGTATGGCGTTTTCGTTCGGCTAGGCACCTTGGTTAGTATGCGTCGGTCGCTATCTCGGGCCAATGAAGCTGACACTCCTCCGTCACAGTCGAGGAGCACACGGAATGCTTCAGCCTGACGCGGTGGCAGGACGCATTGTACAAGATAAGGACACTTTCTACGAGCCGACGTGTTGTTGATATAACTATCCTGCCGTTCGGTTCGGTGTAGTGTGGTGCGCCGCGTGGCTTAGCTCGATAAAAAGTACTGGTATGCTGCAATCAGGTTTAAGTCGCGATATACGATAACGGCATTTTCTATATACGAGCCTACGTGCTGTTGATAAATTCATCCTGCGGTTCGGTTCGGTGTGGTGCATGGCGTGGCTCGCAGAAAATATTCTGCAAGTAGATGTCCCGAAAACGTACCTGCGGAATGTTAACGCCTCGAAGCACTGTCCACTGGCGGCCGACGTCAAATTCCGGAGGAAAATGTTCTAGGAGGGACAAAAACCAAGAAAACAAGGGATGGGAGGGGCTGTCGGGCGGTTGTCAAGAGATTTTGTGCTGGGAGGGTGGGAGACCCTTGGGTTTTGAGGCTTGATGACGTTGCCGGTAAGAGGAGAGCAGATGACGAAGGCAGATCATGGGACGAAAGGAGATACCGCATGGGCATGCGCTTGCTTTTGTGACATTAGGTTGAATTGTGACAAATACGTAAATAACTACGAGGTCACGGGCTTGTTGGTGCATCAGGTGTGAGATGTGACTAAACATACCTGTTAAATAGCTACGAGAGCGTCAGGGTATAGATGACCTCGCTGTGTGGAGGAGAGAAAGACACAGGAGATTCGGAGTGAATTGTGTTTGCTAGTACACGGAGGCGTTGCTGGGCGTCAGGAGTGGTGTGTTGTTGTTTGGCTTGGTTGTGTCAGCCGGGCGGGCGTATGTTGACCTACCGTTACCGCTGCTGTTTACAATGCTGCTGGGAGTTCGAGAGTTTTTACTCCATGGAGATTTGCGAGAGTTCTTGATGTCTGAGAGTTTGCTATATCTACAGTTTCAAGAGGTCCTTTCCTTTAGGCCTAAACTCCACCCCACCTCGCGTTTCGATCAATGTGGCCCCAAGCCGATCGATACAAGCGTTCCCTATATTTCTTCTCAAAGCGATCTTGGTGCGCTTCTCTCGGCTTGGTTGGGTTAAGCACGCAGGGCGCGAAAGAGCTCAGGGCAGACTCGACTTTTTCGTGTGCAGCACACTACGTGTACCGTTTATTGCCTGGCGTTGTTGAAACTACATGTACCGTTTACTGTCTGTCGTTGTTCAAATCTACTTGAAGGGCTTTAGGAGCAATCCCCGTGCCGGTTACACAACAGTCACTAGCTTTTAACGCTTCAAGTAGTTATTCCGCTAGCTTTTAACGCTTGAAGTAGTTGGTTCGCTAAATGGAGATAAGGACAGCAGTCAACAAGCCATGGCACTTGCTAAACCCCCTTCCTGTAGAAAATATAGTTTCAGTCCAACTTCAAGTAGGTTTTCACCTAAACGGGGGTGTGTAGCTGTAGAGGGATTGAGTGCAGTCGAGAGGTGATGATTGGGTCGAGCGGGTTTTTCACGGAGGTTTGTACGACATATATATGCACATCAAAACATAACAGGTTGACGTTGCTGTAGGATCAGGCGAGGCGTGTTGCGCGGGTGGGAGTGGGGGTGTGGTGTTGTTACATCTTTTCTGGTGGTGGTTTTGCGCGTGTGTATGAATGTGTTGGAATGCCAAGCGGTGCTTGCGCTTGAAAGGGTCACCCCTTTAGAACTGCACCCACGTTTTTGGGGGCGAAATTCGTGGAATTAGTGTGCGATATTTTTTGTGGCAGGAAAAGGGTTAAGCTTCAACGCTTAAGTTGTCCACCCATGGCGTTTTAGGCATAGCTAGGCATGGCTTGTATCGGGGGCATTTTGTGCAGGGAACTGGTCGCTACCAAAACCGCCAGTAGGGGGCAAACGAGGTTTTCTCGAATATCTCAGCTTTTTCGAGGCACCTGCCTGCTCGTACTCTGTTGGTATAATCGAGTGGTGCCGATCCTGCCCTTCCTTCCTTGGCCTTACCAGGTACGCGAGTACTGGAATTCTCAGCTGAAAGTGCATTACGACTGAACCATCGCTAGCGATGTGAACTCATCCCCTGTCCACGTTGTTGTTTACGAGTGGTGGCTGTCTTTTATCTGTCAGTTGAACTTACGTATACTCTCCTCTATTGACCCGGAGACAGGCAGATATGGGCCAGAGGGAGAAATTAGTCTAGGGGCAATGGTTGGATCATTTGTATGGTAGTAGCGCCCCCAAGTAGATTTGTAAACATAATCAATAGTAACAGTTCGACACACCGTTTTATAAGTCGTACTCAGTCCACCGAATAATCCGATTCGGGACCACAAGGTAGCAAAACTGCACGAAGAAACCAATTTTGCGCCATGTATTTGGGCGCATAGTTCGTGCAGTCTACGGCCGAGAAACTGTTTATCGATCGGCGACGATGCAAAATCGTCCGCTTGTGTCGAGGGGTGGTGCAAGGGAGAATCGAGATATTAGAAGTCAACTCCTTGCTCCCGACCTACCTCAGTTCCTAAAGTTCTTTTTGATACGTTGGATTCAACACTCCCAACGCTCGTCGACCATGGGTGGTGCATGATATGAAAAGTTCGGTTCGCTGCCGCGTTCTTTTTTCAAGGATTCTGCTCATACGATGTGTTTCTTTATCAATTAGTTGCCACCCGAGGCACTTTCCGCGTGGTGCTTTCGTTGACGTCGGCGTATTCTTTCGATAAACGAGCAATGCGTAGAAAAAATAATGCGTTATTGTTGCAACGCGGCGAAACCCTTGGGCCTTGATCCCTACTCCCGAGAGGCTCTCTCACCTTGCTGGTTGAGTTCGGAGGAGAAGTTCGACAGATCATGAGCTTCGCAAATTCCGAATTCAGCCCCGTTATAGAGTATTCCAGCTGTTGTAACGAGCAACGAGGATAGTTGAACGATAGGCGATACGTGACAGGTATACAGGTCGTTTGGTTTTGAGCTTCATTTGTTCTTTGGGTGGCGCTTAGAAACACCAGGCATGCATGCTTCTTCGTATAAGCTTTTCTACAAACAACGGAGGCCGTTCCTCGCCAGGAACACTCTTGCTCACCCGTAAAATCCTAAGGTGGGAGCTTCTCGACAGCTAGACCCCCACCCATGCAGACAGACCCTCTGCGTGGCATTTATCTGGACAACCCCCCACACACCACACAGTAAGTTATGCCCCCACCGGTGGAACACCCCCCCTCCCGACTCGTAACTATCGTCAGCGCAAAGCGAGCATCCCGGTCACGGCCCGGTAACAGCATGTGGGCCTTTCACATGACGGACCCGCCCGTCCGTTCTCGGCACCCCGGCACTGCAACACCCCCTCTGCCAGACGCGTACCTATCGTCGGACCAAAGCGGGCATCCCGGTCACGTCCCGGTATCAGCGTGTCGCCTTCCTTATGGCAGGTCCACCTTTCCCTCTCCTCTCCTCACCCGCTGCTGACGGGGAAACTCATCCCCTGCTATGAATGCTCCGGACTCTCGTAGCCCCGATGGCCACTTCACATTAACTAAGCTCCCAATCCCCGTCCGGGTACCGAACCCGCCAGTACGATAGTTGGAAGTCATAAACTCGTCCCATCACCACCCGGCTCACCCCTTCGATGGTGCTGAACTTCGACGGTTGTCAGAAAAATGGCAGTCTTAACCCTTGTATGTACGTTCCCCGAAGAATAGAATTCGACCAGCCGACGTTTCGTACTCCTCCCATCGTGCTCCTGTCGACTTGCAGCGTCAAGTAGATTGCCTTTGATGACGAGCTCCCCCATAGCCCATTGAAGAGTCCAAGTCGTATCATAGAGCAACCCGGCTTCCAAATCTGACGTCCAAATTACATGCTCCAGGTACGTACCCATTCCAGACATCCGAACCGCAGCCATCCAGACTCCAGACACCCGTATCAGACACGCAGACCACAGAGACCAGATTCCACGCAATCAGAATACACTCAGAATACACCACGATTGCATACAATACCCAGAATAGTATGTACAGGCCCGAGCTCCAGCCGGGTCCCTTCATTAATCCCCGAACCTTAGGTACCGGAAAAAAAGCCACCAGGACACTGGATTGTAGATCTCCAGCGCCCAAGTCCATGAACTGCTGTACTCCGTACTCAATATCTAGATCTCCCTACTTCACCATGTCGCAACACGGCGAGCCCACGAGCCTTGATCTTTGCTCCCGAGAGGCTATCTCACCTTGTTGCTTGAGTTTGTAAGCGAAGCTCAACAGATCAGCCTTGCAAATACCCAACTTAGCTCTGAAATCCAGTATTCCAGTTGCTATGATATATATCGAGCAGCGAGGTTAGTTTAACGATACGCGATACGTGACAGGTATACAGATCGTTTGACTTTGAGCTTCCTTTGTTCTTTGAGTGGTGCTTAGAAGCACCAGGCATGCATGCTTCTTCGTATAAGTTGTTCCACACATAACGGAGGCAGTTCCTCGCCGAGAACACTCTTCATTTATCCCTAAACACTTAAGGAGGGAGATTATCGACAGCTAGATTCCCGCCCATACGGATAGACCCTCCGCGTGGCATTGGTCCAGACAATAGCCACACATCACAGTAAATCCTGGCCCCACCGCTGTAACACTATCCCGAACGCCGAACTCATGACTGCCGAACCCGAACCGTTCGCAAGGTTAGGCAGTAAGTTCAGGCATACCACCGCGGTGACGCACAAAACGTATACACTAAGCAGTACGACTATTGAGTTTTGGTAGGGTGTACCCTCGCCGGAGGAATGTTTATTGTCCCCATCTATACGCGGAATGCCCATTGACAATACTTGTACTGTACTACAAACCGATGTTCCACATCGCTGGTAGCCCGTTTCGAATGCTGTGGGTTTGGCGTGTTAGTACGAAGAACGCAGTTCGAGTTGCCTAGCAAACAAGAAGAGTCGCGGTCGAATCATAAGGCAAGTAAATACGGTGCGCTGATCAACTTCATACGCTAACCTTGAAGCTGCGAGCTGTATATGTGTACGACATTGGGATTGACCCTGAATTGGCACCCTTAGTTTTTCTTCAAGCTTAAAGCGTGTTGCACGCGAGACATTTTCTCACCTCCTCAGGTACCACATAGCTTCCATTCAGCCTATCGAGCGCTTATTTGTACCGTTTTCTCGTCATCGTTGCCCCTGCCAGGCATGGCGCAGCCACTTTCTTGTAGACCCTCGGTTTGGCGTATCATCCGTTTCCTCAGCCGGGCTGGCCTGGCTCTCCATCCTAGCTAATATGCGCCGGCCTTGCATGCGGAGTATGAAGCATACCCTTTTGTGTCAGTCGCGATAGCCCGGGAGTTATGTCCAGGCTTTGCACGTTGAATTTGAGGCATGCCTTCTTGTAGCAGTCGCTGAATCTCGAGGGTTCCTTACCGTTATGTATACAACATGATTATTGATTCCCCCAATAAATAGCGTTGACTGAAGTAGTGTTGATCAGGTTGCCGGTGACGTTTTCAGTGACGCTGTCGGTGAAGTTGGACACGTGCTGCGATAGAGGTGCACCAGTTTTTTTTTCTGAGGCTCCTCACTTGCGGAGCTGTAAACCTCACCTAAAAACTTATTTTGAGTAAACTGAAAATGTAACCCGATGAAACAAACCCATGGCTTAGGTATACAAAAGTTTCAGATTGAAAAAAAAGAACGACATTCCGACGATTTTGGGTTAAGGAGCGCCGTCATTCAGAAACAAAAAATCGAAAAAAGTGCTACCTCTATCGTGGCACGCGTCGTTGCTGATCTCCCCATGTTCGCAACCTTGGCAGTGACGCAGGCTGTGGTAGGGGTAGTATAATACTTTATGTTGCTGAGAGGCGTCCTCACTTGAGGAGCTCCATAACTCACCCAAACACTGACTTGGAGAAAAACTGAAAGTGAAACCCGATGAAATATCCCATGGCCTAGGTACATAACGAATAATATTGTAAAACAAAAGTTGGTATTCCAACGATACTATTAGTAAGTAATTCCTCAGTCGATGAGCCCCGCCAGCGAGAAAATCTTTGGGCCCGAAAGTGCTACTCTTACCGCGGCACGCGTCCAGTCTGAGATCGAAACGCTTTGTCTTGTGCGGCACTGCAGTAGACGGTGTAGCACGGCGATCGCAAGAAACTCTAATCAGGTCTGTGCCCTTCAGGCGATAGAACATCGCACACAGCGGTAACTTATTACTGCTCTCTTCCTCTTACAACTGGTACAATGCATGTTTAACAAACTTACGTCTTGGGCCATCATCTACTCTAGCTGGGGGAGATTTGGCAATGCTTGGACTGAGCTGAGTGGTCGTCAACACGTTTGACCATAAATAGGTATATGCAGGAGGGGTGGTAGCTCGGGCTTCAGACCTATTCTTTGCCCGACGTACCCGGTGGACCGTAGCTTTATGTCGACGCACCAAACGCATCGAATATCATAACCTGTTAGCGGAACGTCCGCATGGGGCAATGTGGTGGACGTACTATTGTTGTCCAGAGGCTTGGCGCGAGCAGCTGATAAGCGGGCTCGTGAGCTTCACTCAGAAGAAATATGTGCTGTTGAAATGTGGCGCTCTCTGGATCAAAGGCGGAAACTGGCTACGGGAAGTATAAGACAGAGCGAGGGTGATCGAGTGGGCGAAAATTTCTTCGATCAACTAAGCAATACACCGTACACGGTTTACGGCTACATGTACCGTACGGGCCATTGTACTAGCCGGTCCACAGCAAGCGATGTTTCGTGGTGCTTTCCTGAGGACATTGATATATGCTCTTGGCAAGTTAGCCGCGCTGTGCGATTGTCAGTGTCCCGACAAAGGCTCTCGTAGTGCGCTTCGGTGAGCCCTGCATGGCTTATAGATCAGGTTGTCGGGTGAGAACCGGATTTTCTGAACGATCTAGCACATGTTTCCTGTATCGGATCTGATCTGTCTGACGTGTGTACGTACGTGTCGGCGCAGGAGAAGACATAGAAACACCATGCATGCTGATTATTGATAAGACACATTTCGTGCTCGGGAGGTGCCTGCCCTGTCATCTGCTGATTCTTCTTGATGTCTTTACGTTGATATTACATGTGTCTGTGCTTTGTGTCCTAGCACCATGAGCAACTATCTATCTTTTTTTTTTTCTTCTCACCTTTTTACTTTCCAGCTTCTGGACAAGCCGTGGTCACAGGTGTCGTTCCTTCTCCCCCCCGGTACGTGCCTTCATTTT
>JAYJMJ010000375.1:48409-58745 GCA_036873875.1 Laminaria ephemera
TCTTGACGAACAAATCCCCCTGTAGCGCGTCTGGACGAGGACGAAAGACCCACCTGTCTGGGACGAGACAGAGCTTCCCCCCAGACAGAAGCAAGTTTCTCGTATGAGTATATCATTTTATATTCCAATGATTCCGTTGCCACTGTTCCTATCCACGGTGCTTGGACCGGCATGAATGGTGCTCTACGCCACCAAACGACCGCTTTTGATGTTAACCAGTTCCCCCCGAACCCCGGATCGTGTGCACGTTTCTGTGCGCGTTTGAAATCTCTTCCATCTGTGTAAGTTTCGTCTTGTGCTGGCGCGGTACTCGCTACACTGCAATGGGTTTTGCTCGTTTTCCTGCGAATCCTTCTCCGTTGCAGACACCTCCACGTCGGATGAAGAGCAGGTCGGCCGTGCCCTGGTGCGGAGGGGCGGGGGCGATGAGGGGTGGTGAGTGTCTTTACAGGGTCCTTTCTGTTGCACAGCACATGCACGTGTGGTGCTGTAGCTCTTGGTTTCCAGCACACATGGTCGCAAGGACCCCCTGAATCCTGCTTTTGCTACTACCGGTATGTTGCTACTATTTATTTTTCTTGTTGCTTCTCCGCGGGTGTCTGTTCTTACTTTGGAGGCATTGTTTCGGTTGGTCCTGTTGTAGAAAGAGCCACTGGCTGCAAGCCCTCCGTGTCGTTAATTTGGCGTTCACAGATTGCGACCAGCTTGGTTGGCATCGACGAGGGGTGAAGTGTTTATCAATATCTGTTTCGATTAAATGCCGTATTCGACAGTTTTTCCCTTTTTTGTCCTTGTATGCCATTGGGTTTGGTACCGTTATTGTCAAATGTCAAATGTGCTAGGAGACCGCGGTATGACCCTTTGACTGACCGCGCCCTACACTAAAACCGGTGTTATGAGGCCAAAAGAGGCCTTGGCGAAAAAAAAAAAGACACTTTCCCCTAGAATATTTGGTTATGGTGCAATTGATGCCGTTGTTGCTGTACTTCTATCTCACCTTATGATCCGTTCGGTTGCCGATTACGTCTCTTCTGCCGACCTGTTTGCGACAAGTTCAGATTAATACCTTTGTTGACGCATTCTATGGTAGTGGTGCACCCATTTTGTTTTAGCTCTTCATTTTAGGAGCTCGATACCTCACCCAGAACCTGACGTTGACAAGTGCGCAACCCGACGAATCCCATGGCCTAGGTGCACAACGAATAATATTGCAAAACACGAACGGTGTTCCGACGACATTGGGCATTTCCTCGGTTTTGAACCCTCGTCAGTCAGGAACAGTTTGCCCAAAAAGAAGCTACGCCTATCGTAGCGCGCGCCTGTTCACTCTCGAAAGTAGGCTTGGTTTCGCGCTTAACCTTGGAATATGGCGTTTGTCGGCGATCCTATTACTGGTAATAGCAGCTCTTCGCCATTCTCTACGCCACCATGTATATCGATTTGAACCTTCGGGTGATAGAATGACGACTTTGTGTTGACTACTGCAAAAACAAAGCGTCCCACACTTGTTGCAAATGGTTTGTTCCCAATAAGGAATGTGCGGTACTAACGGGGTTAATCTCATTCTTGCCGCTTTTTCCCCTGGTGGACATGTTGTAACTCTGGTGGACGACAAATAATCTCCGGGGGTAGGGTACTATCTGCAGCTACTCGTGACACAGGGCAAGAGCTACCGGCGCCACCAGTGCTCCCCTTGATGGAGTCGACGTCAACCCACTCGACGCATGAGGTAGGCGAGCGGCCCTCTTGATACCACTGTAGTGGTGCACCCGGGGTATGAAGCATACCTTCCGCGTGCGTGCGTGCGTGCGTGCGTGCGTGTTTGATTATTTGTTTGCATCCAAAACGCTATCGCGCCTGTCTTGGTGCGATGCTCGTGAAGTCCTGCTGCTTCTGTCTTGACGGTTCGGGGTACGTTGTAGAGTAAAGCAGTGCCACGCCCATCAAAGGCGTACCCCATACCCAAGTATACGTGTGTATGCCGTTCCTCATTCCGGAGTGTCACGAGCGGCGTTTTTTGCATGGGATGTTTTTCCGTTGCTCGCTCCCTTTTCCTTGTTTTTTTGCCGTTTTGGTTGGTTGGGGCTCTTAAAAATGCGGTGCCCCCCCCAACTGCTTTCTTGAAGCCGTCTTCAAAAGCGCGCACGTAAGGCAGATCGACGAGGACGCCCCCGGCAACGTTCGTGTCAGTCGCGTCGTGGCTGGTCGTGAACATAGTGATGCGCCATTTCGTCGTTTTTTCTTCGCGGTGTGAGCCTCCAGCAACTGCTCTGGTGAAAACCCTTTACAGTAGCAGGTGTTTGTGGGATTCTACTGCACGTCATACCCACCGGTTCAACCAAACACAGATATTTGACGATACTAAGCTTACTTGAAATGCCATGCTCCTCCGTAGCAGGACACCTGCCAGGCGGTGGCTCCCTGGCTTGGCCGGGCACACGCACGGCAGCGGGAAGCGGTGGCCGCGTCCCCGATGGCGGGCGTTGCCCCTATCGTGGAGCCCAGGGCCCGTACGGCTGCAACTCCAATTGCGGCAACACCGGTGAGACCAAGTTCGGGCTGTGCTACATTCTAAGTTTATCTACAGCGTTTCAGTTGTTTTTGTTTGATGGTTACGTCATAATTCGAGCCGACCGCGTCGTAGGGACTGGTTGTCGAAGCCATTTTGAAAAGCACGAACGTAAAGCAGGTCGACGAGAACGCCCTCCCCAACGTGCGTGCCAGTCGCGTCGTAGCTGGTCGTGAGCATAGCGATGCCCCATTTCGTCGCGATTTTCCTTCGAGTTGCCAGTCGACCTCAACTGCGCTGGTGAAGATTCTATGTATATGTGCTTCCGTTGAACTTAACGCCCAACCGTTCGGCCAAACACGGCTCTTTGATGACAAGAACTTTACTTGAAATTCTATGCTTGTCGTCCGTAGGACGACACTTGCCAGGCGGCGGCTCCCTGGCAAGGCTGGGCGGACGCGCCCCTGTCGACGGCCGCTTCCCCGACCATGGGACCCGTCGGGGATTCTACAGCCGCGGCTCCGGTGACCGGGTTCTTGAAGGCGGTGACGGCCCCTACCGTGGAGCCCGGGGCTCTTATCGCTGCAGCTCCGATCACGGCGACACCGGTGAGACCAAGTCGGGCGCTGCGCTACTCTTTTAAGTTTTTTTACAGCGTTCCAGATGTTTTTGTTTGGTGGTTACGTCATACTTCAAGCCGACCGCGTCATGAAAGCATCTTGTTGACGCCATCTTCAAAAGTGTGCGCGTAAGGCAGGCAGGCGAGGATGCCCTCCGCAACGTGCGTGGCAGTCGCGTCGTAGCTGGTGGTGGTGGGCATAGTAACGCGTCATTTCATCGTCTCTTCCTTCGAGGTGCCCCCCTATCGTAACTACGCTGGTAAAGAGCCTGCATATGTGGGCTTCCGTCACACTTTACACCCAACCGTTCGGCCAGACACAGTGATTTGACGACAGTATCTTTTCTTGGACTTCTATGCTCCTCCGTGGCAGGACAATTGCTCGGAAAGTGATAGCTGGCTTCTCCTGGCGAACAAGCCGCGGCGGCAAGCTGTGGTCCCAGAAGAGGCCGTTGCCCCCAGGGTGGAACCTGGGGTGTCTGCGGCCGCGGCTCCGGTCGCGGCAGTCAAGGTGATACCAAGTTCGGACTGCGCTGCGTTCTTGGTGTATGCACGGCGTTCGAGACTTTTGTGTTGGAAGGTCACGTCACAATTCGAGCCGACCGCGCCGTAGTGACGTCTCTTTGGAGCCATCCTCAAAAGCGCGCACGTACGGCAGATCGAAGAGGACGCCCCCCGCAACGTGCGTGCCAGTCGCGTCGTAGCTGGCCGTTGTCGTAGCGATGCGCCATTTCGTCGCTTCTTCCTTCGAGTTCCGAGTCTACCGCAGCTGCGCTCGTGAAAAGCCTGTATGTGCGGGCTTCCGCTGAACTTAATACCCAACCGTTCGGCCAAACACGGCTCTTTGATGACAAGATCTTTACTTGAAATTCTATGCTTGTCCGTAGCACGACACTTGCCAGGCGGCGGCTCCCTGGCAAGGCTGGGCGGACGCGCCGCTGTCGACGGCCGCTCCCCCGACCATGGGACCCGTCGGGGATTCTACAGCCGCGGCTCCGGTGACCGGATTCTTGATGGTGGCGACTGCTCCTACCGTGGAGCCCAGGACTCTTACCGCTGTAGCTCCGATCACGGCAACACCGGTGAGACCAAGTTCGGGCGCTGCGCTACTCTCTAGGTTTATTTACAGCGTTCCAAATGGTTTTGTTCGGTGGTTACGTCATACTTCAAGCCGACCGCGTCGTGAAAGCATCTTGTTGACGTCATCTTCAATGGTGCACACGCAAGACAGGTCGAGGAGGATGCCCCCCACAACCTTCGCGCCAGTCGCGTCGTAGCTGGTCGTGATCGTAACGATACGCCATTTTGTCGTTTTTATCCTTCGTGTTGCGAGCCTACCGCAACTGCGCTGGTGAGGAGCCTGTATATGTGGGCTTCTGTTGCACTTGACACCCAACCGTTCGGTCAGACACAGTGATTTGACGACAGTATCTTTTCTTGGGCTTCTATGCTCCTCCGTAGCAGGACACTTGCCCGGTGGAGAACACGTGGCGTGACTTGGCTATCGAGACACCGGCCGTGCCAAGGGGGACGGTGATGGCCGTCGGCGTCAAAAGGACGGGCCGTGCCCCCGGCCACATGATCGCAGCAGGGAAGGTGAGACCAAGGTCGGGCTGCGCTGCACTTTAGGTGTACCCGTGGCGCTCCGGGCATGATTGTCGAAAGGTTACGTCACCTTTCGAGCCGACCGCATCGTAGGGACAGGTTATTTTATTTAAGTCGTCTTCAAAAGCGCGAACGTAAGGCGAATCAACGAGGACGCCCTCCCCAACGTGCATGAATCGCGTCGTAGTTGGTCGTGAGCATGGCGATGCCCCATTTCGTCGTGTTTTCCTTCGAGTTGCGAGCCTGCCGCAACTGCGCTGGTGAAGAACCTGCATATATGGGCGTCCGTCGCGCTTCACAATCAACCGTTAGATCAAACACAGCCATTTGACGACAAGAACTTTACTGCAATTCTATGCTCCTCCGTAGTACGACTGTTGCCAGGCGGCGGCTCCCTGGCATGGCTGGGCGGACGCGCCACAGCAATCAACAGTGGCCGCGCCATCGATGGCGGGCATTGCCTCCATCGCAGGGCACACAGGCGATACGGCTATGACTCCTGTCGCAGAAGGGAAGGTGAGACCAAGCTCGGGCTGCGCTGCACGCCAGGTGTATCCATAGCGTTGCGGATATTTTTGTTGGAAGGTTACGTCGTAATTCGAGCCGACCGCGTCGGCAGGGTATCTTGTTGACGCCATGTTCAAAAGCGAGCACGTAAAGCGGATCGACGAGGACGCCCCCCGCAACGTGCATGCCAGTCGCGTTATGGCTGGTCGTGAGTCGTGATCGTAGCGATGCGCCAATTCGTCGTTTCTGCCTTCGAGTTGCGAGCTTACCGCAACTGCGCTTCACTGTTGCCAGCCAGTACAAGGTTTGTCTCTTTTGTCTTATGGCCTCATTTCATTCGGCCTGGCAGTTGAGGCAGCTGTATCTCGCTTGGGGAGAAAGTGCATGCGCCGCATGAAGTTGTTTTTTTTTCATCATTGAGACGCCGCGAGCGGTACCATTGAACGTAAAGTCATTGGTCGATACCGTACGCAAGCAATCGGAGTATGGCGTACAGCTCTGTTTTTCTTTTCGTGGGGGATACCCGTAGTTGTGTTGGTCTATCGAACAGGAAGTGAAATACAACCACACCACAGAAGAACTACCCAGGTATCATGCCACAGATGGGGTGCACAAGAAATTTCTGAGGCTCCTCACTTGGGGAGCTCTATACTGACTTTGGGAAAAATAGAAAGTTCAACCGGATGAACAATCGCATGGCCTAGACATAATAACGAACGATGTTGTACAACACAAATGGTATTCCAGCGATAATGGGTGGTCCCTCAGTTGAGGAGCCTAGTCGGCCAGAAACGTTGTGGCCAAAATGTGCTACCCCTATGATGGCATACTTCGTATGTCCCGGCCGGTCTCGTGCACACCGGTTATGATGACTTACCACACGCCTTGCATTCGCGCGCTCTTATTTTGTTGTTGTTGTTGTTGTTGCTGGCCGACCGCCTCGTGGGCAATGAAGCCAACGGAGGCTGGAGCCTTGGTGGAGGTGGAATTTTCGCGCCACCCACCGCATGGCCACGACGAGCCCGTCTGTATGAGCGCCGCTGCTGCTGGTGGTGTTATAGGCGTGTGTGCTCTTTATCTGGCCCGGTTGTTTCGGCGCGGGGACGGCCGACGCCTCAAGAAAAAAAGAAGGCGTTGCCGGCGGGGGAAAAGGCAAAACTCGGGGGAGGACAGGGGAAACCCGGGGAATGATGTCACAGCGCAAGCCGTGGTGGCGTTTGTCGATGGTGTTCGCGGCGCGGGAGGTGGACACGGTTGGGATAAGGGGGCGACTCCCCCCATCGTTCAAGTGGTGCTCGGAGGGTGCGCTGCACAAAGCGAGGTGAGCCCTCGATGTACACGCGCGCCTGTTTGTCTGTTTGGGCGTTTGGTCGTGTTAAGAAAAGCGCCTGCACCAAACCACGACTCTTTCGAAGGCAGTGTACGGGTGTTGACCGACGGAAAAATGGAATGTACCACGTATAGTATCGAGTTTTGATGATGAGGTGTGTGCACGCCTATAACTCACCCCGTGGTGGAGATGCAGAACCCCCCGCAAGAGCTCCTTCCCCCCAGGTGTGGAAAGAATGCTTGTCAGTAAGACGATCATGCTCGGGATCGTCCGGAGAAAAAATGGGAAGGCACAACAAAAGCGCGGATCGGATCCGTGCTCTTATGGTGCCTTCCCGTTTTTCTCCAGACGGTCTAAGGCGTGATCGTCTTGCTACACAGCGTTCTTTCTTCATCTGGGGGGGACGAGCTCTTGGGGGGGGTTCTGCAGCTCGACCATGGGGTGAGTTATCGATATGCACGTACGCCGCTTGCGGCAGTGATCGATCGAGCGGCCTGATGGCTGACCTGCGCGGATACACCGTCGCGGTTTCTTTTGGATAGCCCGATAGTACTTGGACGAGGAGTCGTATTGTCAAAGTACGCGTCGAGATAACGGCGACCCGAACGATGGCTGCTTGCGCGTTTTACAGGTCGCGTACACGGGGCTAGCCA
The DNA here is from genome assembly GCA_036873875.1 of Laminaria ephemera. Taxonomy (NCBI): domain Eukaryota; class Phaeophyceae; order Laminariales; family Laminariaceae; genus Laminaria; species Laminaria ephemera. The sequence goes on from JAYJMJ010000375.1 coordinate 55,633, forward strand.
TGGGGTTGTTGCCCCCGACCATGGCGGGCGGAACCGGGGGCCCTACCTCGCCGAACACGGTTGCCCCGGCTCGGGCGCCGTGTGCCCTGCGGTTGTCCGCACCGGACATGGTGAGATCCCAGCTGTTTCATCGATAGGTGCACGATGATGCCTGCATGGTGCGCAGCACCCTTCTATGAAATCATGCTTCACTTTGCAAGGTGTTGTAAGTACCGCAGGGCTTGTCTCGCAGCGGGCATCCTCCGCGACGTGCGGCTCCGCGCTTTGCGGGTAGCAGGCACACCCTGCAGCGTTAAGCCTCATCGGTTCGACGCCCCCTCGCGTACTTGTGGGGCCGGCCGTAGTGCGAGTATGTTCTTAGTTGTGTTGTACGATAATGTTGTCAAGTTTCCCTGCCGCTTGGAACTGATTTTCCTTGCGTCTGGAGAGTTTCCGTCCTCAGCTTGCACCTGTCTGGTCGCAGACTCGCTAGGTACTACAGTACGCATGCCATCGATCGTCGAAAAAAATGAAATCCCTCGCTTCTGTGTTTGTGTGAGCGTTTTGTTATGTCCAAGAAAGCGCCTAGACCGAACCGCGTCTTTTTCGAAGGCATTTTGCGGGTGTTCACCGACGAAAAAATGGAATGCACCACATAAAGTATCGAATATTGAGGATGAGATGAGTGTACTTAACCCCGCGTGTTGCTTTTTTTGTCCCATCCTTGCTATTGTGATGCCTTCCCTGTTTTCTCCAGATCATGCATGGCATTCTTGTCCTATTGGACAATCTTGTTTCCTTGCCTGGGGGGAGCGAGCTCGTGCGCCGGGTAATGATGCGCGCCAGACAGGAGGATCTAGGCTTGGACCCAAGGGTGGGTTATAGATGCTCGCCGTACGCTACCTGCGGCAGCGATCGATCGAGGGCCCAGATTGCTGGCCCGCGCGGATACACTAGTCCAGTTTGTTTTGGATAGACCGATAGAACTTGCAGGAATAGCTGCAGCACGAAACGTTGGCCTTGCCGATCTGTGCTAGGTGTTTTGTTGTATAAAACGCGTCGAGATAGCGATGATACGGACGATGGCTACTGTTGCGTTTCACCGGTCGCTTACGCTGCGGCGGATATGGGATTGTTGCCCCCGACCATCGTGGGCGGGGCTGGTGGCCGTTCCTCGTCGACCCTCGTCGCCCTGACGGGTTCGCCATCTTTCTCCGCGCCGACCGTGGTGAGATCCCAGCTGTTTCAACGACAGGTGCACGGTAAAGCCTGCATGGTGCGCGAACCCTTCTATGAAGTCATGCTTCGCTTTGCATGGTGTTGTGCAAATTGGTTGAAGCACCGCAAGGGCTTGTCTAGGCTACCCTGTCCCCCCGCCCTCCATGGAAGCCTGTAGTGCACCTTTTTAAGCACGATAGCCGTTCCCTTCGTAGTATCATAGTATGAATATGAACATGCTGTGCTGTAGTTTGCGCCAATGGGTGCAGTCTTGAGTTAGGACAGGCAAGAGCACTACGCTAGTCTAGCCCCTTGATGAGGCTGAAAGCCTAACACGTTAGCCCCACAACGCGCCCCTCCCTACTGCCCTGCCCTGCTCTACCTTGCGTTTCTCTGCCCTGCTTTGCTCTGCTCTGCATGGACGGTGTGCTTGCTCTTAATATTAATAATAGGCGCTCGCAAGGATGGAGGCCCGCCTGCGCCTAGAGATGAAGGAGGCGCTGCTGCGTCTATCGAAGAGCGCTGAGGCAGCCGAAGCTAAGGCATCGGCGCTGCAGTTAGAGTGCAACGCAGTCAGGTATATAATTATACTTGTACTTATACCTGGTACCGTAGTACAGGACATCTATCAATACTAAGAAAACGGGTGCTATGTAAGAAAAGACAGGCTGTTCTTTGTGGGGGAGTAAGAACATCGGAAGTCCTTATGCTGAAGTTATGGAGAGGGAGCAGAATTTGAGCCTGGCTCACAATAAGAGTTTCTTAAGTAGTGTCACGTACCGTCAATTTCCAGGGGAGTTGCTATGCTACATCGGCATTATCGATCTGGGGGTGTTATTATTTCGGGAGATCCGCTGAAAACAACTCGATTTGAGTTGAGTTTACGTCGCGGCTGATGTTTTGCCTCTTCAACAACTATATTATGGTATTCTGGTGTGGTGTCGCGATCGTGTGCCGTAACAGCTTGAAGCTAAAGAAGACTCAGGGGGAGCGAGACGAGGCTCTAACACTGTCGTCGGAGAAGGAGGAGCAGCTGGAGAGCCATGACCGGCTGCTGAAGGAGGCCCAGCACCGTGAACTAGACGCGGAGACCAGGTTCAAGCATGCCGAGGTATGTGTGTAATTGCATGACCTCGCAACCCCTGAATACCAGGTATACCAGTCCCAGATACCAGATGTCACTGCACTAAGTGTCTGCCTTAACCTGGGTGGTTTGTTTCCCTGACATGTTTTCGCGAAGCCCTCAGTCTAATTAGCTACATTTGCTTGTGTTTTTTTCGTCCCCGAAAAATAAGCGATTAACTGTTTTGTTCACGCCTTCATAGCTTTATTACCCTTATACGAGGTATACAGGGTGTCGGCTCCCCGAAACAAACAATTACATAATACTGAGCACTGCGTATGAGATACAGCTAGAGAATAATACGCGACTTATTTTGGGCCAGGCTCGAACTACAATTTATGTACTTGAGGCAGAGGATGTCCTGCACTGTTTTCAGTATGAACGAAGCGGTTTTATGTATGGTATTCCTGTTCAAACGGTGTTTATTTACCTTTTCGTTTTATGGTGAAACTCACACATTTATACACTCCTGAATACCGGTATCATGTTTTGGCCGTTTTGTGCGCATGTAAGGTTTTGTTTTATGGTTGTGCTTAACTCTCGTGCTTCCCGATGTGCACCTTCCAACTGCTCAGCGTTCACGATACGAGACCTCTAGCGCATCTCCCTCTCTCGTCAAGGGAAAACCCGTCTAAAAACGTCGTCCATAAGTCGGAAAACTCGGAACCCGAGTATCGATTCCAGGCGTCCATGATACGGGAAAGTAAAGGCTCAAGTGCCTGGCTTGGTTGAGCAATCCAGCGACTATCTCATGTCTGCTCACGTTATCAGCAAGAGCCCCAACTCGCTTGCG
>JAYJMJ010000375.1:170316-186832 GCA_036873875.1 Laminaria ephemera
TTCGCGATCAGAGCAGTAAGTGATAAAAGCCGGCTAGCGACCAAGCGATAGGCCGGCTCTTGTGTTGTGCTATTTCTGCCATTTCTTCTGTCACAACAGAATGAAAGAATGACGTGATGAGCAAAAGTGGAATAAAATGCACACTGTAAGATAGCGATTAAGCCTAAAAACACAACCAAAAACAGTTGAAACCCACACGCATATTAACCATATACAGGTGTACCTGGGTCATGTCATCTCAGAAACAGGTACGATGTCCTTTCGGCCAATCGCGTTGTTCCTGTTGCGTAATTTTCACTTGATTTGAGTATGTACCTGTTTTAGGGTCAAAAGTGAACAGGTATACCTGTTTTTGGTTAATGCCCTAAAATTTACTTGGTCTCAGGCTGTACCTGTTTTTGACTCCAAGCAGAACTGGTGTACCTTTTTTTTGTTGTTGCCCTTTTTTATCGTGAGCGTCGCTCAAAGTCGAGCCTTCTACACTTGAAATGCCACACAAATTACCCTTGTAGTATCCTTCTCAGCGGAAACTTGGAGACGGAACTTTCTCAGCGGAAACCTGGAGACGGAACTCAACCGGTTCATCCCCTTTTAATATCCAGTGTATTTTTTCCCCCTGTCCCCTGCCTACCATATATGGACACGTTTCCAAGCTTGTTGGTGTCAAGCAGCGTCAGTATGGTGTCAAACCTGCATGTGGGGCTTATATTTCGGAAAGTTAAAAACTTTATCTTATATTCTGAAACAGAGTGATATACTACAGCATACTTTGCATATACAACAATATGATAAATCCAGTCAGGGCCATCTTTCCTGTTGTATTCCTGCTGTATTATTTCTCTCCGTTACGGATCACTTAATGTAAGTATTGGATTGGATGAGGCCTCCTGCGCCGGCAGGGGGTCCTCGCCCATGAATATACCACGCGCCCTGAGGGTGCCCTCGGCCGAGGTACCTTCAGCGCTGCAGCATTTCCTGGGAATGATCGCAACTTCTCAAATAATACTCAACCTAGGGGGGGTGGGACGGTCTTAAGTGTTTAGCTCGTTCCTCGTGTCTTATCGAGGCTTTACGGGCGCTGCTGTACAAGTGATTGCACTCGATAGAGTTTTCAAGTAAACCTCATCAAAGGTGTGGTTCCAACCTCTGTTCCACGGTTTGGATCCACCTGCTTGGATGGCGATTTTATTGTTGCTTACGAGTGCTGACTGCTGTTTCTGGTATCATATACTTTAGCGTGTATACTAATATTAGTACTGTGCTTGTGTCCTGTACTGCTAGACGGTTTAGGTTACGATAAGTAAACGTAGCCGTGCTGTGCTGAACGCTGCTTCAACTTGGTGCTGTGTTGGACAACGGCATGCTCGGGCGCTCCCGCACAAGTGCTCGGGTGCATTCGTACGCTCAGCGTGCACGATGCACGCGATGCTTGGGGGTTTCTTCAGCTGTGATGCACATAGCGAGTGAAGTGCGTACGTAGAGCGCGAAGAGAGAACAACGCGAGGGTTGCGCCGCGGCCATGATAGGTAGTTGCCGTAAGAAGTACCCGCAAATCTTCGCCGAACTGTTCCAGGTTCAAGTCGGTTTACGATATTTGTAACAGTGAATTAAAGGATCTTCCCCAAATTTGCTATCCTATCTCATCGGGCGCCGTTTGTTTTCGGTGTGTCCAGGCGAGAGAAATGGAATGAGCTGAAGGAATTGGCCGCCGACTCGAGAGTGGATGAGGTGCGTTTCGTTCTGGTAGAACGAAGATATGGAAGCACCACGCGACTTAGCAAGTATTGTGGTGTTTTTTCAATTCGATGTATGACGTCTTTTTCTCAGGATGATTGCTTTCTGCTGAACTGTTCCTCATCTCACGACTATGTGGTGACTATCATGGTCGGGTAAGTTCTAGGCGTTTTCTGCCGCTCCCTGTGGCGAGCACGGGCCTCAGACGCCACGGTGATGTGATATGATGTGCAAATAATCGGGGATGGCAGAGTCGCGCGATATGAATCATCCAACATGTACCTGGTATGATGATGTTGTTGCTGTTGTTGCTCTCACATTAACTCATCATCGCCATAATCAAGTCCATGATCACAGAACAGGCTCCAGTCAGTCAGAAACGTTTTTCCCATAAAGTAATATAACACCCCTATTGTAGCATACTTCGTATGTCCAAGCAGGTCTAATGCACACCAGTTAAAATGACATACCACACGCCTTGCGTTCGCGCGTTCTCATTTTGGTTTTGCTATCTGACCGCCTCGTAGGCCGTGAAGCCAACGAGGGATGGAGCCTTGGTCGAGGGGGACGTTTCGCGCCACGGACACGACGAGCCCATCAGTATGAGCGCCACTGCTGTTGCTAGTGTTATCGCCATTTGTGCCCTGTATCTGGCCCGGTCGTTTCGCAGCGGGCGTGGCCGGCGACGCAAGAAAAAGAGAAGGCGTTACCGGGGGGTGGGTATCCAACAACCCGTCAATGACGTCACAGCGCAAGCTGCGGCGGCATTCGTCGATTGTGTTCGCCGCGCGGGAGGTGGACGCGGTTGGGACCAGGGAACGACTCCCCCGATCATTCATGTGTTTCTCGGAGGACGGGCCTCCAAAAGCGAGGTGAGCTCTCTGTATGTACGTGCGCTTGTTTGTCTGTGTGAGCGTTTGGTCGTGTTCAAGAAAGCGCCTGCACCAAACTGCGACTTCTTCGAAGGCACTGTATCGGTATGGACCGACGGAACAATGGAATGTACCACGTGAAGTATAGATTATTGATGATGAGGTGTATGTACATCTATAGCTCACCCCGTGGTCGAGGTGCAGAACCCCCTGCACGAGCTCCTCCCCCCCAGGTGCAGAATTAATGCTTGTGAGAAAGACGATCATGCCCTGGATCGTCCGGAGAAAAACGGGAAGGCACCACACAAGCGCGGATCGGATCCGTGCTCGTATGGTGCCTTCTCATTTTTCTCCAGACGGTCCAAGGCGTGATCGTTTTGTTAGACAGCATTCTTTCTTCACCTGGGGGAAACGAGCTCTTGCGGGGGCTTTTGTAGCTCGACCACGGGGTGAATTATAGATGTGCACCGTACGCCGCCCGCTTGCGGCAGCGATGGATGGAGCGCCCTGATGACTGGCCTGCGCGGATACATCCTAGCGATTCCTTTCGGACAGCCGGATAGTACTTGCACGAGTGGTCGTAGGAGGAATGTTTGCCTTGCCGCTCTGTACGAGGTACTAGCTTTGTGCTGTTAAAATACGCGTCGAGCTAGCGATGACTCGGACAATGGCTGCGCGTGAATATTGCAGGCCTCGAGCACAGCATGAAAATTGTCGCCGCCGATCATGACGAATATCCTGGGGCGTGGTTCGACGAGGTAGTCTCCCCGATACCCGCCATGACCGGGGGTAACAATCACCATGCTGCGCAAGGCTTGTAAAATGCGCGAGCAGCCGTCGGTCGAGTCATCGCCTGGGTCTAGGTTCAACGAGGTAGGGGCCCCGATGCCCGTCATGATCAGGGGCAACAACCATGATGTGGTCGAAGCTCGTAGAATGTGCGAGACGCCATCGGCGGGGTCGTCGCTATCTCGACGCGTACTTATACGCTTCTCCGCATCGTAGCGGTTTCGTTGATAGGTGCCGCAAATCCTGGACAGTGCGCTAATCTCATCTATGAAGTCGTGTTTCACTCTGCCAAGGTGTTGCAAGTATCGCGGGGGCTTGTCTCGCAGCGGGCATCCTTCGCGACGTCCGGCCGCGCTTGGCGGGTAGCAGGCACACTTACAGCGTTAAGCCTCATTGCTCAGCGACCCCTCGCGTATTTTTGAGGCCGGCCCTAGTGAGATTATGTTCTTAGTGTGTAGTGCGATGTGTACCCGATGTTATCAAGCTACCTTGCCGCTTGGAGCTGATATGCCTTGTTTCTGGGGCATTTCCATCGTCAGCTTGCATCTGTCTGGTCACAGGATTCGCCAGGTACTACAGTACGCATGCCATTGGCCGTCGACAAAAGCGAATTTCCGTACGCCTGTACATGTGTGAGCGTTTGGTCATGTCCAAGAAAACACCTGGCGCCAGACCGTGATTTTTTTTAAGCTATTGTACGGGTGTCGACCGACGAAAATAATGGAATGTACCACACAATTATCGAGTAGTGTTGATTAGGTTCGTGTAATTAATCCCATGTGTTGCGTCGTTTCTCCGGTCCGCGCTCCTTTGGTACCTTCCCGTTTTTCTCCAGACGATCCAGGGCGTGATCGTCTTGCTTACGAGCATTCTTTCGGACCCTGGGGGGAAGGAGCGCCTACTGAGGATTCTTCAGTGTGTCAGGCTGGAGGGCCTACGCTTGGGCCCAGGGGTGAGTTATAGATTGCGCCGTACGCTAAATCCGAGAGCCCAGATGGTCTACCTGCGCGGATACACTTGTCCAGTTCCTTTCGGATAGACCGATAGAACTTGCTCGAACAGTTGTGGCGCGAGACTTTGCCTTGCCACTCTGTGCTACGCATTGTGTTGTCTAAGCATGCGTCGAGATAGCGGTGACCCGAACGATGGCTGCGCGTTTTACAGGTGGCATACACTGGGGTGAGGTTGGGGTTGTTGCCCCCGATCATGGCGGGCGGGACCGGGGACCCTAACTCGTCGAGCATGGTTGCCCTGGCTCGGGCGCCATCTTCGCTGTGGTTCTCCGCACCGGATATGGTGAGATCCCGGCTGTTTCATTGATAGGTGCATGACAAAGCCCGCATGGTGCGCGGACCCTTCTATGAAATCATGCGTCACTTTGCAAAGTGTTGTAAGTACCGCAAGGGCTTGTCTCGCAGCGGACATCCTTCGCGACGTCCGGTTGCGCGCTTTGCGGGCATCAGGCACACCTTGCGGCGATAAGCCTCATCGACTCGACGCCCCCTCGCGTACTTGTGGGGGCGGTCGTAGTGAGATTGTGTTCTTGGTTGTGTTCTACGATTTTTCTTTGTATCCAATGTTGTCAAGCTTCCTTGCCGCTTGGAGCTGATTTTCCTTTTTTCTGGAGCGTTTCCGTTCTCAGCTTGCAGTTGTCATGTCTGGTCGCAGACTCGCCAGGTACTACAATACGCATGCCATTGATTGTCGCTAAAAACGAAATCCTTTGCGCCTGTGTATGTGTGAGCGTTTGGTTATGTCCACGAGCGCGCCTGGACACAACCGCAACTTTTTCGAAGGCAGTTTACCGATGTTGACCGACGGAAAAGTGGAATGTATCGAATGAAGTATCGAGTATTGAGGATGAGACGAGTGTAATTACCCCCACGTGTTGCGTCTTTTGTGCCATCCGTGCTCTTGTGATGCATCCCCATTTTTCTCCAGACCATCCAGGGCATGCTTGTCCTGTTGGACAATCTTGTTGCCTTGCCTGGGGGGAGCGAGCTCGTCCACCGGGTTCTGATGCGCGCCAGGCAGGAGGGGGTTGGCTTGGACCCAAGGGTGAGTTATAGATGTGCGCCGTACGCTACATGCGGCAGCGATCGATCGAGGGCCCAGATGGCTGGCCTGCGCGGATACACTAGTCCAGGCTCTTTTGGATAGACCGATATAAATTGCACGAATAGTTGCAGCACGAAACTTTTGACTTGTCGCTCTGTGCTAGGTGTTGTGTTGTCTAAGTACGCGTCGAGATAGCGGTGACACAGACGATGGCTGCGCGTTTTACAGGTCGCGCATGCTGGGGCGGCGATGGGGTTGCTGCACCCGGTCATGGCTGGCGGGACTGTTGCCCTGGCTAGGGCGCCATCTTGCTTGCGGTTCTCCGCTCCGGCCATGGTGAGATCCCAGCTGTTTCATTGATACGCGCACGATAAAGCCGGCATGGCAAGCGAACCCTTCTATGAAGTCTCACTTCACTCTGCAAGTTGTTGTGGGTACCGCACGGGCTTGTCTCGCGGCGGGCATCCTTCGCGACGTCCGTCTGCGCGATTCGCGGGTAGCAGGCACACCCCACAGCGTTAAGCCTCATCGGCTCGACGTTCGTAGTGAGAGTATGTTCGGAGTTGTGTAATGCGATTTGTCTCCAAATGTTGTCAAGCTTCCTTGCCGCTTGGAGCTGGTTTTACTTGTGCCTGGGGTATTCCGCATTCAGCTTGCACCTGTCTGGCCGCAGGACTCGGCAGGTACTTCAAGTACGCATGCCATCGATCGTCGAAAAAAACGAATTCCCTTGCCCCTGTGTTTGAGTGGGCGTTTGTTCATGTCCAAGAAAGCACCTGGCACCAGACCTCAATTACTTTGAAGCAGTGTACGCGCGTTTATCGACGGCATATTGGAATGCATTACAGGCGTATCGGGTGTTGATGGTGAACTGCGTGCGGCCAACGCCATGTTTTGCGTCTTTTGTCCGATCCGTGCACTTGCGGTGTTCTCCCCTTTTTCTGCAGCCGGCACGGCAACTCATCGCCGTGGCGTTGGAGGTGTGTTGGGTTCGGGGGGGGGGCGACTTGTTGCGGGGGGCTCTGGAGGGCACCAGGCGCGAGGGGATTAGTCTGGACGACGGGGTGAGTTGTAGTTGTGCGCCGTGCGCTACATGCGACAGCGATCGATCGAGGGCCCAGATGGCTGGCCCGCGCGGACACAGTAGTTCAGTTCCTTTCGGAGAGGCCCCTAGAACTTGCACGAATAGATGCAGCACGATTTTTTTCGTTGCTACTCTGCGCGAGGTACTGTGAAGTCTAAGTACGCGTCGAGACAGCGATGATCCGGACGATGGCTGCTTGTGCATTTCACAGGTAGCCCATGCTGCGGCGGCAATGGGGTTGTTGCCCCCGACCATAGCGGGTAGGATTGAGGGCCCTACCTCGTCGACCATCTCTGCCCTGGCTTTGGCACCGCCGTCCCTCCGGTTCTCCGCGCCGGCCATGGTGAGATCCCAGATGTTTCATTGATGGGTGCACGATAAAGCCGGCATGGTGCGCGAACCCTTCTTTGAAGTCGTGCTTTACTTTGTAAGGTGTTATGAGTACCGCAAGAGCTTGACTCGCAGCGGGCATCCTTGGGGATGCCCGGCCGCGCGCTTTGCGGGTAGCAGGCACACCCCACAGCGTTAAGGGGTCGTGCTGGCCATACTTTAACTCTATATAAACAACACTATTAATAATACGGGGAAGAACAGATGCTTACGCGGAATTTCCTTAGGCTACCGTTCACTTAAACACGCTTTTTATGACGCATGCCTCAAATTGTTTTTCAAAACGTCACCGAAACGCCCAAAGCATGTCAACAGCTGTTAACAACGTCACCGAACAGCCCGATACTGTCAGCAGCCATCAACTGGCAGGCTGTACGCCAGTCAACTGTGCGATTCATGTGTATGATACGCCTGCAGCACACCATGGTATGTATATGCGTGTTGCTGCTGCTGATGGTATTGTTATCTCCGTTGCTGTACTGCTCGTATCGCGATCCTTTCCTTGTTGGTGCTGCTGGTGCTGTGATTCTGATTTATACGGATGTTGGTGTTGTTTGCCTGTCTATTGCCCCTACCACCATCTACTTTCTGTTGCTGTTGCTACAAGGACAACGAGTACTACTTATTATGTTCTTGCTTCCGCCTAAGTGTCGGCATGCATGGGTGTATTTTGTGTATGCGTGTTGCTGATGCTGCTGCTGGTGTTATCTCTGTTGCTACTAAGAGTATCGCGATGTCTCTGCTGCTGCTGCTGCTGTTGCTGTGGTGATGCTGATGATGGTGTTGCTGTCCATGTTGCTATTGCGAAAATCCCCTCTCTCTGGTGCTGCTACTACAAGCACAACGGCATACCACACTCACCCCTGTCTGTCATATTAGACGTGCGTGTACCCTTGCGTGCAGCATGTGTGTGCGTGTTGCCTCCGCTGTGCTGCTACTGCTGTTGTTTCTGTTGCTATAATACTGCTGCTACGTATCCTTTTTCTGCTGCTGCTGCTGCTGCTGCTGCTGCTGCTGCTGTTGGTGTTGTTGTCTATATGTTGCTACTACCGCCATCTTCTGAGTTGCAGCTGCTACAGGCACTACACATTTTTTTGCTTCCGCCATTGATGTACCCCCCTCATCTTACATGTGTCCCTAAACTGGCGGTCTATCCATCGGTCACTGTAATAGTCATTGCCGTGCATACTGCCAACAGCATCAGTACAAACCACGCACTCCTGACTGTCATACCGATATTCAGTGGGGGTCCCACTTTAGTGCGGTGCCGTGCCAGACGAAAATTTAGTGCGATACCGCACTACAGCAGTGGGACTCAATATAGTGCGGTACCGCGCGATAGTGGGATGATACGAGTTTTGTGTACCAGGGGTATGATTTATCCACGTGTCGTTATGTGTGCACGTGTTCACTCTTCAGTATCGCGAAAGACGGTAGTCTGATCTGCTGCGGTACATCTGTTGGAGCACCACTATTCCACAGCTCGGCTATTGCCATAGACTCAGATTGTGCATCCGTTATCCGATTATATCAACCACCGAAGGCTACGACGATCGTAGCCCAAATCTATAGCACTGCTGTCGAACAGTACAACAGCACAGTAATATAAAGCTGTAAAGTATAGCGCTGCTGAGCTCTGTTGTGTTGGCGTTGTGTTGGTATACTATTGCTACCCTGTACCGAGCTGCTCTACGTAATTACGTGGAGGCGTGTACCGTATAATACTAGGACCGCCAAAACCCAAAACAAAAGGCTGGTCCCACTTTTGTGTGGCCGCACTAACGTGGGACGAAGGCGTGACAAATTTCACCTCATTAAAGTGGGACCTCGAACTAAAGTGGACCGCACTAAAGTGGGACCTCCACTGTAACTCATTCATTCCTGGCATTTTTTGTCACATTGGTGTAAACCTTGCGTCACCCGCTTTGCTTCGCCCCAACCTACGAGTGTAACCTACACTCCGAAGGGGTATCTTGTACCTGGTACCTGGTATATATTTGCATTTTTTTTGTAAAAAATGTCTTTTCTGCAGCTATACTATTTCCAGTATAATAGTGGCCTATGAAACACGCCTTAATGAAAGCGTCACACCTCCTGAACCAAACCTGATCCGATTGTGGACCCGATCTTTGAAAACAGCTTACATTCAGCCCAATTGTTTTAACTACAGTCGGTACCCCGAGTTAAGAGCGGTCAACTCGGCATGTCCCGCCACACTAAAGGCCATATATTTCTCACTACAGATAAGAGCGCTTTGTAGTTTTTTTGTTTTTTTTTTCCCACTTTTTCACTTTCCAGCTTCTGGACAAGCCGTGGTCACAGGTGTCGTCCCTTCTCCCCCCCGGTACGTGCCTTTATTTTAATCGAGCAGAGGGTTCAGCATTCCCAACGCTCGTCGATATTCATCGAATTTTGAGAACTCACGCTCTCGCGCTTTCCGCAAGTCAATTTTTAGCACAAGAAAAAGTCCCTACGAGTACGAGTATGCACTCGGGGGGGGGCTCGAACCAGCGAAATCCACCTTAGTGGTTACGAGGTTAACCCACTAGACCACCGGGGACGCCGACCCTACCGTAGTACTCGTCGGGGGTTAGGACCATCTGTTTTCGCCGCGATGAAAACGTAGAGCAGTGATTTATGCGAGACTAAGAAGCGCTTGTCTGTGCGGCTTGAATCTGTAGACAGCACTTTTTCTGAGGGTGTGGCAATTACCTGTAGCCGGTAACTTCCAGGTATATACCACATGCAGCGGTAGGTAACACAAATACATCAGGTAACTTTTGGTGTGTCCTCTATCCCCTGGTATACAACGCCTACCAGGTACATATTTATTGGAAACCCCTGCAATTGGGTGGTAGCACAAACAATAGCAGGAATAGAGCGGGAGCAGTATGCAGCAATACATAGCGGCAGCAGTGGTAGTTTAATAACAGTAATAATAGTGGTAGTGGTAGCAGCAGCAGTGACCGGTGCAAGCCTGGTATCTCACTTGGAAGGTTTCTCGTCAACGTCCTGTCGGTGCTGCATGCCCGGTCGGTAATTGTGCTTGCCCTTCAGAAGAGTCAGGTAGAAGCCTGCGGGCGTGCAATCGCAAAACACAAAACAACACGTTACGGCGATAGGTGTTAAGGTCGACCTTCCATACCGTTACAAGTATATAATTCAGGGAGATGTTCCGCCCGAAACAAAAGAACCACCGGATACATAACAATTATGGTGTAACGGCTTTCCGGATACTGTACAAACATACTATACGTCCGGTAACGGTTTTGTGACGGTTTTGTAAGGTTTTGGAAACGCTTTTGTAACGCTTTTGAAGCGAGTTTGTAACGGTTACGTAACGGGTTTATAGCGGTTTTGTGCCGTTTTTCTTCCGTTTCTGTTCCCCCGCAAGCCCACCTGGGCTAGGCCTCGCGAAACCAAAGTGCTTATTCATTGGTAGCGGGTTTGTAACGGTTTTGTAAGGCTTTGGGAACGCTTTTGTAACGCGTTTGAAACGGTTACATAACGGTTACGTAACGGGTTTATAACGGTTTTGTGCCGTTTTTCCTCCCTGTTCCTGTTTCCCCCGCAAGCCCACCTGGGCTCGGCCTCGCGAAAGCAGAGTGCTTCATTTTTTGGTAGCTCATGCATTCCTCGTCGTCCCACCCTGGCACGATCACGGCGAATGACATCGGGCCGCTGGCTCTCTCCAGCAGGTGGTGTATGTGGTCCACCATCCTTTCCATGACCTCTTCCACGAAGGGAGGATTCGCTTCAAAAGAGCCCTGCGTCAAGCAAACATCACAAGCGGGGAGAGACAAGGAGATGGGGTAAAAAGAGGGACGCTCAGACCTCGTGCATCCACGTTGTTTGGGGACAACTTACTCGGAATTAGTGTAGGGGGCGTTCAACCCCCTGTAGAATTGCACCCACGCTTTCAGGGTTCACACTACTCGGAATTCGTGTAGGGATTCTTTTGCAGTATTATACTGTACCTGGTATATAGCAAAAGGGTAAAAAATGTGCTGAATGGCGCGATGATACGACGGAGAAAGCGATATTCGCTCCATGGCACCATCATACCGTCGTATTTTTTGTTGTTTATTTTTATATAAAAATTAAAAATACACTCCAACTGTGAGATCGAGGATTTCGTCGAAACTCATCTTTGCAAGCTGTGTGTGACACTCCGATCGCGCGTGTTACGGGTTGTGTATTTTTTTAGACATGACAACGGAATGCGGGCCGTGGCGTGTGGTATACCGGTCTAGGCATCTGGAATGCGGCATGGTTGTTGACGCCTGGTTACGTCGTGTTTTCTCACACTATGATAACTCGGGTACAGCGTACAGGCTACTTTAAGCAGAACATGCAACTGGTACTTGAATAATACCTGATACCTGGTACCAGGTACGCACACAACGTTGGTCATGTTTTGGTGTGATATGACATGTGTGCAGTATCGTGGTGTTACTGTATGTTCTCCCCTTGACAAAATAGATCGCCGCGGCAACGTGCATCATTTTTTCGTTTTTACGTATCACATGATATGGTATCGTCAGTCGTCAGCATCATCAGATCGTGAGATCGTCAGTCACCCCTTGAATTCTGGAGGGAACCGGCAGAGAGTCAGTCGTCCCACGGTGCAATGACGGTGCAACCTTGACCAACCCTATTATTAACTGCCCCCCCCGGTTGTTGCACTGCTGTTGCACGTGCGCCTGCCTCAAGCATAAACACAGCGCGCGCAGCCATATTTACCACGCCGAACACACCGTAACTATCAATACAGCATTTTGCTACCTGCTACACGTACATACAGCAGCTAGTGTCCGCGCTAAAGTCTAGTGATTGTTCGTTGCTCTTCGGCCGCAGCTCTCGCCCCCCCCCCTCCCCCAACCCTTTCGTTGACTGCACCGCTTGCCGCAGACGCATATTGTATGTACCAGCTATGAAAGATAGTATAGCTATCGCTAGGAACTCGCGCAGCAGGATATTTGTAACTATCGTCAACTTGTCGGCGTTAGTGGATGATGGGCGGTCGATCGCGTCCGTTGTTGTCTCGTGGCCTATGATCTACTCCGTGGTCACAAGACGGGTTCCAGTAGTAGTTACATACTGGTACTACAGTACTACGTACTCGAAGGTATGCGTATAGTGTGCGAGTACATGTACTAAACTACAAACTCGTTTGGGCTGGTCGGTGTTGCTTGCCCCGTTACTTGGGCATTGGCTGATTGCCTTTTCCTCAGTTTTCAAGAGCGTGTTTACGTTGTACCTGGTTATAGCTCATAGTAACGCCTCTGTTCCCACTTTTCAACTTGCGACATCCCCGGGATTTTCAAGCCAACCGCATCAAACACAAGGGGAACCTTGTACTCTGTATTATTTCCTGACGAGTGCTGCTGTACGGGGAAGAAAAAACAAGGAGCAATAGGCCAGGAGACGACAGCTTTCGGGGTCATCCGTCATCCACTACGTCTAGACGGTCGTTCGTCACAGGCCTAAACTGCCGTTTAATGCGGCCGTGCGTCACAGGCCAAGTCTGACATACCCGGAATATGCTAGACAGGCCTGGTTCTGAACAAGTGAGCACAAACAAAACAAATTACAAGTAAAAGAAGAGAGCAGCGGCAACAACAGCAGCGCGGCAGCAGCAACAGCAGCAGCGCAGTAGCAGCAGCAGCAGCAGCGCGGCAGCAGCCACAGCGGCAGCAGCAGCAGCTGCGGTGATAGTGGGGGCGGCGGTGGCGGCGGCGGTGGCTCAAAACGGAGATGCGAAAGCAGAAGCAGCAGCAGCGGCAGAAGCAGCCGGTCCTCGGATACTGTTGAGGAAAACAAATGCACCACCCCCACGACCATCACCACCACCGCCACTACAACCACCCTCACGTGGAGTCCGCGACTAGCCCCACTCGGCAGTCGACCCCTCTCCCTTCCGGCTTTGGCCCACGCTCGGTACGTGTGGAAGGGCGGCTGTGGGCGGCTGCTCTACTGCTTGCTTGACAGGGGGCTGTTTGACAGAAAGTCAGAGAGTTAAAAAAAAACCTCGGGAACACGAAAGAAAAATTGGTTTTTGGAAAACGACATACCGAAAAATTGAAAACCGTGACGGCGGAGGCTTCAGGCTTCAAGGCTTCACCCAATTTTGAATAGCACCCTGTATTGGTCGTCAAGATTAGAAACTCACATTCGTTCGTAATAACTAAGGCAGTTTAGGGAGTGGCGGAAGGCAATTTCAGCTTAAAAACGACGTGTCGAATGTTTGATAATACCGAAACTACTACCAGGTAGCTGATATACTACCTGGTAGGTGTTAGCGTAAACGCCGAGAGGTATATTCTTCAGGTACGAATAATAAGAAACGACGACGTATTTTCGTGCCACGCTTCCTTTTGTGTATAGATGTCTACTCGTAATAACGGCAATTTAGTGGAGGGAATTTGAGAAGAAACTGGCATGACGGATGCTTGCTAATACCGTAACTACTATACAGTACGTAGCATACGCGGGGACCGCAAATAGGTGTATGGTAATATGGAAATGGTAAAAAAATATACGTATGAATTATAATATGGTCGACATTTTTTCCGAAAATATATTTTTTGATGGATTTTTTCCGGAAAATTTCCATACAGGTTGGCCTGGGGTTGGGGTTGGGATTAAGGTTAGGGTTAGATTTGAGGGCGTTTTATCCAAAATCCCTTCTCATAATACTGGAACCACACGCCGTACACACAATTTTTCATTTTTTCAATACTGTATCCTATATGTTTATTTACATGGCCTACATAGACGGCTCCTACTATGACACCAGGTACCTGATACTCGTAGGCGTCAGTGTAACAGGCATGCATGGTAAAGAACGAACGATGTTTTTCGTTGCTCGCTGAGCAAAAATGTCTACGCGTACTGACGGCGGTTTGAACGGAAGGCAATTTTAGATAACGACACGACAGGCGCCTGCTAATGCAGTGCTAGCTCCTGGTTCGTAGGTGATAGTGTAAACGCCGCGGCGTTTATTCTTCAGATATGATCAAAATCAATTCAAACGCCTCTCTTGTGTGAAACCCCTTCCAAGAGAAGAACGCTCTTTATATTGGTGGGAAAACCACAACAGCAGTCCATGCAAACAAAAAAGAACAAGCGGAGAGGAGAGGAGAGGAAAGGTTCAGGTACTTGGTTGGAAAAAAAGGCAAGAGACGACGACGAGAATTTTGACCAAGGCTACTACGGTGCGGACTTACGACGCTTGCCACGATAGAGGTAGCACTTTTTGGCCAAAAGCGTTTTTGTTTCTGAAAATGACATGACGGGGCTCCTTAACCCAAAATCGTCGGGAATTTCGTTCTTTTTTACAAAAATAACTTTCGTTGTATACCTAGGCCACGGGGTTGTTCATCGGGTAGCACTTTTAGTTTCCCCCAAATTGGTTGTTTGGAGAGGTATGGAGCTGCACAAGTGAGGAGCCCCAGAAAAAGAATGCTGCACCTCTACCATAGCGGGCACCAGGGGGGTCCCTTTTAGGGTTCCCTATTTATTTTCAGTATTGAGCTTGGGTACTGTTCGGTTTTGGAATACGCACCACCACCATGGGATTGTATTAGGGTGTTTGCGAACCACCAACTTTGGTTTGGTAAGAGCTGGGTAGGAAAACATATAATAATAGTATTGAAACCGTTGAACGTCACAATCCAAGGCCAACCCAACCCACGAAAAAGCAGCGAAAAATTAGGTTTGAAATACGTTTTCCTGCCATTTTTTTTATTTTCTAATCTAATTTTCTCGTGGGTTGATTGGCCTTGGGATATGAGATTCGTCGGTTTAATACTATTTTTACGTTTTTTCCAACCCAACAGAGCTTGCAAAACGCAAACACCCTATTGCTTATTAGGCTGCGCTATCAAAAATAAATTAAAACCGGGTTTTGAGCGAGGTACGGCGTCAATGGCGCGAGTGGCCTGGCCCATGGGTCTCCCATGAGTACCCAATAGGTTTGTAGTGCTGGTCCATTGGTCACCCATGGGTTTCTATTGCTGGCACATGTGTTCCCCATGGGTCTATCATGCGTTTGCCGTGGGTGTCCCGTGCATATCCCATGGGGCTTCCATGGGACACCCATTGCTATAGAGTGCTCTACGTAGATGGATAGGCTATAGATTTGGTGTGACACCATGTCATGGTTGGAGTGAAACCAGGTCACAGTAGGTGTCACAGATAGTTGTCTGATGGGTAATAGAGTATGTCACGTCACGGGCTATCGAAGGAGGGCGAGAATAAGGGCGACAGTGATGCTCCTCAGGGGAGCATCGTCGCCCTCCTCTTACTCTTCTATACTGCTGTTCTTTAGAGTACGATACTGTCTGCCTTGCGTCGAAGCAGCGAGCCAACAGAGAGATGAACGAGGCACCATGAACCACGAGGAGAACTCAGGAGCGAAAGTTGGGGTACCCCCCTCCCACAGCCTTAGTCTTTGTTCGCTACCCGTCTCCTGTTGAGCAACGATGTCTACTCGCACGCGCAATGAGGGGAGCGACGGACGGCAGTTTTGAGAAGAAAATGACACCACGGACGCTTGCTTACCGTAATTAACCATCGCCAGGTACCTGATACCTGGTAGGTGTTACGTAGTGTAAAAGGCTGCGGCGTTTGTTCTGCAGGTATGTAACACGTGATAAGGAACGACGACTGCGGTTTTTCGTTGTCCGCCCGACGGGTGTTACGACAGAGGTAGCACTTTTGGGCAAAACTGAACTCCTGACTTAAGGCGTTCCTCAACCGGGGAGCTTTGTTTTATTTTTGGTACTATCACTTTTACTTTTCCAGCTTCTGGACAAGCCGAGGTCACAGGTGTCGTCCCTTCCCCCCCCCCGGTATCGTACGTGCCTTCATTTGTATCGCGCGGAGGGTTCAGAATTCCCAACGCTCGTCGATTTTCATCGAAGTTTTGCTAACTCACGCTCTCGCGCTTTCCGCAAGTCAAGTTTTTAGCCCAAGAAACAGTCCCTGCTCGTACGAGTATGCGCTCGGGGGGGGGGCTCGAACCAGCGAAATCGACCTTAGTGGTTACAAGGTTAACCCACTAGACCATCGGGGACGCCGATATATGGAACTACAACCGCCCGATGCAGTTGGATTTCCGTCGTATACCTATTACGGGGGTACATGGTAATTAGAACCAAATATGGTTAGTAAAAAGAGGAGAATACTCGAAGTATATAGGTTTATGTGTATACCGTAGGTTCTGATTACTATGGCCCGGACGTAATAGACCATGGGATTGTTCGTCGGGTTGCGTTTTCGTACTTTATCACGGTCAAGGTTTGGGTTCGGCATGAACCTCCTCAAATGAGGAGCCCCCTAGGAAAACTGGGGTGCCCCCCTTTCGCAGCGCGCGTCGCCTTCTCTCGAGCACATGTGTCTAGACGCGCGCTACGATAGAGGTGGCACTTTTTGGCTGAAACGGTTTCTGAAGGACGGGGCTCCTTAACCCAAAATCGTATCGTCGGAATTTCATGCTTTTTTTTTGGAAAACGCGCGGCCGAAGTAGTACGCAGCTTGTAAAAGTTGAGTATCGACCATTCAATTGGTAGAACTCACAGCTGAC
>JAYJMJ010000375.1:186932-197486 GCA_036873875.1 Laminaria ephemera
CCCCCCCCCCCCCCCCCCCCCCCCCCCCCCCCCCCCCCCCCCCCCCCCCCCCCCCCCCCCCCCCCCCCCGACAACACAAGTTACTGGCAGTGTTTATGACTTGGCCCAGCTTCGACAAAATGGCTGATATATGACAGTCCACACTAACTCCTCACGACGTCACAGTTCCGAGAATTTTCCAAGCCGGTCGGGGTTAGGGTTAAGGGTTAGACAGCGCACAAAATGCCTCCCAGTTGGGCGGAAGGCGGGAAGGCGGCAACGCAAGTCTGCGAGCTAGAGGTAAAACCAAAGCGCAATAATCTTTTCGCGAAGCCCTCGGCCATGAGTCGACACACAGCGACGACAAACAAAGAGCAACAGCCGAACCGACAACAATCCACATTACCTCTCCCAACCATGCCCAATCTTTGCACTCACGAAGTCGGGGTTCCACACCGGCTGATCCCCTTCCACCCTCGCCCGGTACGCCATCCACGTTTTTTGGAGATGCGCGCCGGTGATAGCAAACGAGGCTTCTCGCTCTTCCGAGCCTTCTGGAGGGGTGTACCTAAGCTTGTAGGAGGCATTCGGGTCCGGACCGGGGACGCAAGCCCCCTTCCCCGTGACTTGGCGCATGCGCATTTGACCTTTTTGTGCGGTCACAGGGGGCGAGGAAAGGCGAGGAGTGGCGACGCGAACAATTCTGTTAAAAAAAAAAAAAAGAGGAGTGGCGACGCGAATTATTTTACATTAAAAAAAAACATCAGTTGTGGCCTCGACCGGTTGAGTGGTCGATACTCAGCTTTGCAAGCTGCGTGATACTTCGGCCGCGCATTATTTACATTTTCATTCCTTGTTAAGGATACAGGTCAAAACGACTCCCCTGGATGCTGCCAGGGTCAACTAGTTGTAGACACGAGCCTGTTAGAAAATTTCACAGGTGGACGCTTCTATCGACCCTGCTCCCACTTGCCCCCCCCCCCGATCCCACCCAGAGCTGATCCCACCCACACCGTCGCTTCACCCACCTTTGGCGGTAGGCACTTCTTGCTGTAGTATTACCTCCTGCCCCGACAATCCGGGCAATTCTACCTTAAAAAACGCGACGGCAAATGAGAGCGTGGCGGGGGGGGGTTGTCGGCAAGTAAGTCTAATGACGGCAAATTAGGGGGGTGACGAGCGGCAACTTTAGACCAAGCTTGCATGACGGGCGCCTGACAACACCATAACTACTACAGCAGTGGTCCCCCTATAGCGCCGATATGTGCCAGCCGGAAACTCCGGCACTATACCGGCAACCGGCACTACTCCGCACACTATCACTACTTATTTTTCCCATCTGTGGCAAGCGATTTCACAGGCACTATATCGGGCAACCGGCACTATTCAACCGGCGCTATAGAGGGACCTCTACTGTACCAGGCTAGTTTTTAGTGTGGAAAGCGTCGGCCGGACGCCCATGACCGATGCTCGTGTTCTTTTGGTATCGGATCGTCATTTGACACTTTAGCCTGGTTGTCGGTGAGCCATCCCGTGCGGGTTGAACGCGGCACGCGGCTGATTTAGTACCGGTTCGTAAAAACTTCGAAATGCGGGGCACTGTTACAACCGGCACAGAATCACTCATGGGGGCCGATAGTCGGTGAACGATTCCGTGCGGGTGGAACGCGTTACGCGGCTCAATTAGTACCGGTTCATAAAAACTTCGAAGTATTAAAAACTCGCGGCCGATGTATCACGCAGCTTGCAAAGCTGAGTATCGATCATTCAACCTGTCGAACTCACAGCTGACGTACTTGAAAAATAAAGAAATGCGGGGCACCGTTACATGAGCGATTCTGTGCGGGCTGAAGGCACCATGCGGCTGAATTAGTACCGCTTCAAAGAAACTTCGAAATGCGGGGCACCGCTACATGAGCGATTCCGTGCGGGTTGGAGGCAACACGCGGCTGAATTAGTACCGCTTCACGAAAAAATCGAAACGCGGGGCACCGCTACATCGGCTATTCATTCCTTAGCCCGCTATATGGATGGTCAACATACCTCACGTAAAGGGGCATCGAAAAACTCGAGCGCCAAAATCGGACAGGTGATGAGCGATTTTTGCATACTTCGAGTAAATAGTTATAATCTAAAGGCGCGCAATTAGCGGGGGTTCATTTTCAAAACTTCTAACAAAATGCATCGACGTCTCCACCAAACACACACGCGTGAAGCAATGCTTCCAGTTCGGCCACTGCCGCACTGCAAAAGCCCCTGCCAGCTCTTCTAAACCCACAGCTATCAGATTTTGTCCCCCTCAATGTGGGTTATGTAGTCTTTTATGCGCAGAACGATTGTACAGAAAGCTGACCGTCTTTGTAAAATGGTCGGGTGGGTGTGTCGGTGGGTGGATGGGTGGGTGCGTGGGTAGGTGGATGCTGTTGATCCTGGTACTAGCACTCAGGGGGGTCACCGACCTATATCTTTGATAAGGACATACACTCCCCGTAGCACGAGCGATCCAAGTATCCACATATTGGACAGATCAGATCCCTATTCATGGTCTATGTCTTTCAGGGCAGACAGATCCCTGGTCTATATGATCTGCATGGCCTATAGATCATGTTACCCGGTGAGAGCCGGATGATCTGGATGATCTAGCACATGTTTCCTCGGTTGGATCTGTACTACACAGATCCTGCACAACACAACATGACGACAGATATAGGATCTAGGATGACCTAGATTGTGATCTGTCGGATGTGTGGAAGTATCACACGCGGCTTGCAAATATGAGTTTCGACGAAACCCTCGATCTCACAGCTGAGATGCCTTATTAATTTCGACTGAAAAAAACCCCTCTCGGCCACAAAACCCACACACACCGAGCTAAATTAATGCTTCCAGTTCGGCCGCGGCCGCCCTGCAAAGCCCCTTGCAGCTCTCACAAAAACCCAACGCCTTGACACCTCCACAAAACTCGCACACACACACCGCTAGAGAACGCACACACACGCATCTCCACAAAACACCCACACACACACCTGAATCAACGCTTCCAGTTCAGCCGCAGCCGCCCTGCAAGCCCCTCCCAGCTCTTCTAAAACCCTTTTCGCCTGCGTGACAGACCTGCCGCCCTCTGTCAGCTCTTTAATGAGCTTCTCGTCTGTGTCTTCTACGCTAGGAAACACGGGATCTGGAGGCTAGCAAGCGTCATTGACGGCCGATGACAAATAACCAGGGAGGCGGTATCATGAGCGGGGGGGGGTAGTCAGAAAAAAATCACTGATACGAACCAAGCGTCAATGATGGGCAATCACAAATAATCAAAGAGCTGAGGAAACGTGGGCGGGGGTGGGGTGGGGTAATCATCCTATCATGCATGGCCGTAGTCCTTAGGACCATATACCCTCGCGTCCCTACAATGCCGGGGCGGAGCACGTCGGGGTTTCACCGACCAGGCAGACATTGTGGGTGGAGGGAGGGAGGGGGGTGGTCAGAAAAGCGCACACTGATACGAAACAAACATCAATAACGGGCGATCACAAATAACCAAGGAGCTGCAGAGATGTGGGCTGGGGGACCGGCCCAAACTTATCCGGGTCAACTCAGGGTAGCGGGGAGCTTAAACTTCATAGACATGTGGAGAGCGCCAAGAGAACCCAAGACAATCGACCACGCGCGCTCTCCACGCTTCAGGCATCCTGGATTGGGGGTGAAAATTACAGCCGTGCACACGTGGTTTATGTAGACTGCCTACGGTACAACAACACAACACCCCACGCGTGCTAGGACAGGATTAGCCCTTTCTGGCCAAAGCACTTATGATTCACACGGGGTTTCCTAACTGAGGACGTACCCCAGTACCATTGGATGGCCATTTGTGTTTCACAATATTATTCGTTTAACTCGTACACCAAGGCCACTTCGGGTTTGCACTTCCATGTCTTCTCAAAAGTAAAAGTCTTTTTTGGATGGGGCATAGAGCTCCTCAAGCGAAAAACCTCAGAAAAAATACGGAAAGCACGCCTACCGTAGCCTACCTGGTACCTGGTACCTGGTATGTGTTTCAACGCGCGCTGCAATAGAGGTAGCACTTTTTGACTTTTGGCTTTTTTTTTGTTTCTGAATGACGGGGCTCCTTATCCCAAAATCGTCCGAATTTCACTCTTTTTTTTTTGCCAATAATTCTCGTTGTATACCTAGAGGCCATGGGATTTGTTAGTTGGGTAGCACTTAAACGTTTTCCCCAAATTATTTTTCGGGAAAGGTATTAGAGCTCCTCCAAATGAGGAGCTTCAGAAAAAAAATGGTGCACCTCTATCGCACTATGCGTGACCCACCAGCTTTGATGCCCGATGTACGTCTCCAGAAGCAATCCCCATCGTCTGCCGCATGTGCTGGACCCACAGAAACCTGAGGAGGCACATCCCACGCGGGGGCACGCGCTAGATTTACAAGGGTTGCACGGAATCAAGCAACACCCAGAGCGACAACAAATGCAAGTATTCTGAACTATTTAGTACCTAAACGCCGAAAGTTCTAAGCATAGTATACCTGTTGCTAGGAACTCGTGCAAGCAGTATACTGTATTTGTAACTGTCATCAACTTGTGTGTGTTGGTTGATAATTCGGAGAATCGAATAGATGGATCTCGGTCGGCGGTCGTAGAACCTCCGTCGTAGATTCGGCTTCAGATAGCTCGAAAGGGGTCCCCATTTTTTGGAGCGGTGTACACATTAGAAACCCGCATTCGCTCGGCATTAAGGTATGTCTTCGACAAAGCTCTATCTTCGAGAACGGTGTATCACGGGGTGTACCACAATAATCAGAACCCACGATATGCATCAAAACCTATGTATTCCCCTATTGTACTAACCATATTTGGTTCTGACTACTATATTTCCCCGTAATAGTTATTCTTTAGAGCACGTAATCTATCGAACAGTCCATGCCCGACGAGGGTAGCAATAGCAGTCGGCACACGGGGCCACACGGGGTCACGTCGCGCATCGGCTGTAACAGCAAGGGCAGCAAGACGCAACGCTTCGCTTAACCCCTTTGGGAGTGTCAGAGGAAAAACATGTCGAAAAAAAGTGATGCTTACAGCGTCGGCCACACGAGGTAGCCTAGGCTAAAGGGGAACAGGGTGCCCCCTAACTTTGATGTAAGGAGAGGTGTACCACACGCATGCAGACTGTGATACTCGTACTGCTGCACTCTGTTCCTGGAAGTTTTCAGGTCGATTTACCTGGGTCCCAGAAGGGGATAAGACAAGACCATGATAAAAGGGCACCGCATTTTAACACCGCACTCCCGATATGGGGACAAAGCACTTGGAATTAGACTGCAGCAATATTTTTTTAGGAGGTGGACAATGGTTTACGGAACAAGGTGCCCGGGCGGGGTGATGGGTTGATGCCTCATGGCGTTTCACGGCAGGGGGTTCACTTCTATTAATAGGGCCTCGTTTTTCAGCTTCTCAGAGCCGCCACTCACGCGCGTGGCTACCTTATTTCTGTGCTTTCTTGAGCTTTTGTGTTTTTCGGTTTCGCAAAATGCACCATTAATGGAACCGGTTGTTGCGCTGCACCAAGAAAATATTTTCAAATCCATTTTTGAGCGAGATATAGAGCCAGTCGCGCGGGTGCCCTAAGTTTGGAGGAGAGTAAGGGGGTGCCCCCCCCGCCCTAGCCGTGGTTTTTTGTTGGTTAATTGAGCCAGCAGAGTCGTGTTCGCAGCGGTTCTACGCACTACGAGCCTCCTTCCTGTAAGCTTTAAGCTACCAGCCTGATCGATAATATAGTGGAATTTCACAAGATTACGGCATGCTTTTTGCTGGTTGACGAATTCCCGAAATTGCAGTAACTTTACGGCCAGACTGCTAGTAGCTGTAAGCTACCAGGTATAAGTTAAGCCATGTCAGGTAAGCCTTTAAGCTATCACATGAATGGGATAAGCTGTAAGGTATAAGCTGTAAAAAGCTATAAGCTGTAAACTATGAGCTGGAAGTTATAAGCTGGAAGCTATAGCTGTACGCTATAAGCTGCTAGCTATAGCCTAAGCTAGTCTAAGCTATAGTCTATGCTATAGTCTAAGCTGTAAGCTATAAGCTGGAAGCCGGAAGCATCTCGAGCGGCACAAGACAGCGAAAACACTCCGACTCAGCCTATACCGTGGATACCAGGCCCTATCCCCTAGATGGTACCGCCTCATTACCACTATAATCCCTTCAAGTCCTGTCACCTGGGCAGGGTCAGTCCGAGACACTTTCAATGTTGACACGCGAGAGTACAGCCATACCACAAACGCCACCTCGGTGTGTCTCCACACCTAAACCTGATCGAAGAGATCTATATACCTGATGCAGGACTACCGTCGGACAGTACCGGTAGACCCAAATCCGCGGAAAAAATATATCGTCTCACAATACTGGAACCACACGGGGGGCACACGACATTCCCCGAATCCCATACTAAAATCCGATAACTTCTGTCACATTTTGGAGAAGGCGGCTCAAATCCTGAGGGATCACGACCCCGATTGCCTCGTACCATCCGACACATCGGACATCGGACACGACCGATAACAACGTTATTGCGGAGATTCATTGATAGTATTAATAGGATGCAATCCAAAACAAAAATAGGGGGGGGGAGAGAACTCCCAATTTGTTTATTTTGTTTTCAGTTGTGAAATATGTTGTACCCTGGTCTATGCGCTACAGAGGCTCACACGAACACAGTCGTCGCATAGGAGCGCGTAACTGAAAGATGAAGACTGTTCCCTTTTTTGTATTCCGTTCCATCCTATTAATACTAATAACAACGGATCTCCGAAATAGGTGCCGTACCCACCTGCCGAACATGCCGCTCAGCCCCTTGGCCATCCCCTCTTCCCTGCAGCTCTTGCTGGTCTTTGAGTACCCCATCATTGGGCCGTGCGTAGAGTTCTCGTTGGCGAATCGCTCCAAGCATCCCTTCCGAAGGGTCTCCCTTCGGAGGGACACCGAGGGCACGTCCTCGAGCAGCCGCGCCGGCGCAGGCGGTGGCGGAGGTAACTCTGGCGGCTCCGTCATCTCTACCCCTTTCGCGACGTCTTCGTCTACTTCCATATCATCCGAGGAAGACCCGTCCCCCCCTTCGCTCCGATTTCTCTTGCGCGATGCCCCGAACCCCGCTCCCGCAAGGCCTCCGGCATTGCCTTCGGCATCCCCGCCGGGTTGCGCCGCCCCCACCGCGGCAGCTGCTGCTGCTGCCTTGGCTTTTGCAGCTGCTATCTTAGCCTTCCATGAGTTGATCTTGTCGGAGCTGGGGGCTGGAGCTTGCTCGGCAGGTTGTTGTTGTTGGCGGTGCTGCTGCTGATGTGTCTGTGTCGAGTTTTGCCCCGGGGCCGAAGCATCGGAGGGCAGTTCCCACTCTGATCTGCCGGTGGTTGGCTGAAACCAGTACTTGCAGCCGTACCACTTGGAGGTCTTCTCGACCCACCCCGTGAACCAGACGGACTCGCCCGTCTCTGGCTTGTGGAGGAATAGAGCGCCATCGCCCCCCCGCGAGGTGTGGCGTTCCCAGCCTGCGGTGATGGCGGTGGCGGGGGGGGGGGGTGAGGGGTTGAGGAGTTGAGAACATTGGATGGATGATGAATGCAGCGACGGCAGCGGTGTTATGTGTCAGCGTTGAAGCTATGGGAAGAGGTGGGGAGAGGCAATCGCGTGGGGCGTGGTGTGCCCAGCCTGTGGCGATGGCGGTGGCACGTGGGGGGTGAAGTGTTGAGAAGATGGGATGAACGATTAATGCAACGCATGAAGCGTGGTGGCAGCGGCGGTGGTGTTATGTGTTATATACGTGTTGGCGTTGCAGTTGTGAGAAGAGATGGAGAGAGGCACTCGAACGGGGGCAGCTTTCGTTTGCTGTTCGTACATAAAAAGACGGCAACAGAAGCAGTACGCGTACGATCTGTACGCCTGTGAACTACCAATGCCGACGGAAGTTTTACCTGCAGTTCAGATCTAGGCCTGAACCTCGAAAGCTACGTGTACGACCATCTACTATCCTCGTATACGTACACGAGGTATTAATAGTATCATAGTATCATACAGCTGTATGTAGTCTAAGTGTGTATTCTGCGGCACCATAGGTAGGTCTGCTAGTACACCGGGTAAGCATAGCAAATACCGGTGCTGACAGTTGTTATTGAACGGAGATTATTTCGTTCCGATGGCGATTGACGCGGAGCTTCGCCGTGGCCTTTCTTGCAGGACAACTGCAAGCGAATGCCGTTTTGCTGATGGCATATACCAGGTACCAGGATACAGTACTGTATATCATACCAGGTACAGCAGTACGGCAGTGCAGCAGTAGTGCTCGATGCTCGAAGCTCAGACGGAAACGGTACGAGTGCTAACAATCTGATCGAAATCGACTTTGTACATACTTCAAGGAACAAGGAGCATCGCCCGCTTGCCATTCGAGCGCCGACGCCGACCAAATCGTTTGTCGTTGACCATTCGTACCAAGCATCAACCCTAGAATAACACGGTTGGGCGAAACAGGCAGGTATCTCTCTCACCCCTAGACCCTAGAAGCCACACAGCATACACCAGCCCATCAACACCTGTCTCTATCTGACTGCTGTTGAATGCTGAGAGTAGTTGCTGCGCAGCACAGCAGCAGCAGCAGCAGCGGCAGCAGCAGCAGCGGCGTCTATGATAACCATTGGGCTCTATTCTACACACGAGAGAGTCGAGCATTTCGAGAAAAGTATTGACCGGGTAAACCAGGTTACCTCCATGGGTTCGGTTCTAGAGCTTTACAAGGGCAAGGACGGGAGGGCATGCGTTTACAGGAACCACACAGCATAGCTATCACCAGAAACAAGCCAGTGTCACAGCACCTGGAGGGTCTTGCATCCTAGTTGTTGTGTCGACCATCTCACAGACAAATCGCGCCGATACATCCCCTACCGCCTACAAAAACATGCACAAACGAGGAGTCGAACTCCCTAGAGTCAAAATTGAAAATATCTGTATATTAGGTCATCTTCTCATTGGCGTGAACAATTGTGAGTCAAGCTAGGCCACTGCTGTGCAAGGCTGAGGTCAAGGAACAGGTGGCAAAGGTCACACCCATGAGGGTGACAACAGTGCTGATAGCATGGGTTCTGGCTGCGTTGAGCCCAGCTTCCTGCTTCTTTGCGGGAACAGGCGTTCCCTCCAGCGGCCTAATCGCGCCGCGTAATGCTCTCAAGTCGACAAGATCAAGATCAAGATCAAGATTGTGTGATTCTGCTATGGTTGCCCAAGCTCCGATTGCCTGGCCGGATGCGATGCCCGCTTCGACGCTAGAGGAGCCTGTTCGAGCGAGGATAGTGGCTGTTGCTCCCGGGGACACGGCGAGCCCTTTCGAGGACCGTGGGAGGGCAGTGCCGTGGTTCGAGGTGGGCACAGATCGTTCGTTGCAAATCGCAAGCAGCGCAGATCGAATCTTTCATTTTCATGTTTGATAAATAAACCGCGGCGGTTTATACGAGTACATGTGCAGATGTGCAGTGCATGCGGTGCTGAACCAAGTGCTGAACCAAGCATCAACTGCAGTCTTGTTCGCTGTCAGGGGGCGGCAACGCTCGGCAGCGCACAGGGCACAGGGACTATCTCGGTTCTCTTAGACGAAGGCGTTGCGTGCAAGGCTCTCCAACATACACAACAGCGCGTAATCTGTAAACATGAACATGCTTATGACATCCTATCACACACAGCTATGCCTCTTAATAGTATCACATCGACGAGTATGTACTGCTGTACTGGTATCATGCGTCACATGTTGTCCACCTTGTACAAGTGCAGGCTGCGATCACTGACCCAACAGCGTTTGTCACTGGAGCCGTAGACCTATGTACTTGTACGGCACAGGTACGGCATGCCTTTCCTGAAGAATCGTAGCACACGCGCGACAGACGTACCAGGTAGCTCTTACCAGGTAGCTTCCTGCGAAGGTTACAGCAGTATGGACTCGTACAGCAGTACTCCTGGTGTAGGCCCAGGCTCTATTTACGCACACACACCAGGTCCCGGTATGATATACCTGGTGGACACGCGTTACATGTATCATAGGAGGCACGTGGAGATATGGAGACGTGGATATGCTGCTGCTGACTCTATTGGCAACCAAACAGGCAAACGTCTATTTACATACTTCGAAGTATGAACATCTCCCCTGTACAGGCTTGTTTGTGACTATCTGAGATAGGAGTACTATCTGAGATAGGAGTAGGCACGTGCGAAATGATGCGGAAGTCTGGCGTAAGTGCCGTGTGTGCCTATATATGCCTACCGGTATGATATTTAAGTTCGGCGCGTGCCTGAAGACATATCTGAAGTCTGGCTCGTAAGAGTTCTACTGCTGTAAGTCTGGCTAAGAGATGTACCAGGTATGTGTTATTTCTGAGTTCGGATGGGCACATGCCTAAAATAATGCCCAACTCACCTGCGCTTAGGCCTACTGGTAACCCATCATAAGTTGGCGAATTTTTAACATGGCGGGACAGGTTTTGGGGAGTTTAATTACGCAGGCGAAGCCTGCGAAAAAATTAGGAAAC
>JAYJMJ010000375.1:197586-212218 GCA_036873875.1 Laminaria ephemera
ATCAGGACCTACGATACACACAAAAACCTATATATTCCCCTATTTTTACTAACTATATTTGGTCCTAATTACTATGTGCCCCCGTAATAGTACTTTTTGGCTGAAACGTTTTCTGAATGACAGGGCTCCTTAACCCCAAATCGTCTGAATTTCTGTATATTTGTTTTTGCAAAATATTTTTCGTTGTATACCTAGGCCATATATGGGATTGTTCTTCGGGTAGCATTTTTCATTTTTCCTCACATCAGTGTTTGGGAGAGGTATTAGAGCTCCTCAAGTGAGGAAGGAACCCATTACGGAGGACCATAGTAATCAGGACCTACGATGTACACAAAAACCTATATATTACACTGTTTTTGCTAACCATATTTGGTCCTCATTACTAGATTACTATGGTCCCCCGTAATAAGAAAAAGTTTGGTGCATCTCTACCATAGCATGATTTTTTTTATGTACGAAAAACACCCAAAACCAACGCGCCCCCGCATCCCATCCCTCAAAAACAGCGACTGAGTCCCCCCCCTCTTTGTTATTAGCATTGTTACGTTCGCCGTCCGACACTGTGCAGTGTCGGTGCAAAAATCGACGCATGCTACCGTAAAAAGGTGCACCATTTTTTTTTCCTGAGGCTCCTCACTTGAGGAGCTCCATACCTCTCACCCCAAAGCTAAAAGTGCAACACCGGTGACCCAACCCATGGCCTAGGTATAAAAAAATATTCACGTTGCAAAACAAGAACGACATTCCGACGATTTTGGGGTTAAGGAGCCCCGTCATTCAGAAACAAAAAACGCCGAAAAGTGATACCTCTATCGTAGCACTCGTCCCCATACTAATTCCAAGTAGTGACACATGCTACGATAGAAGTGCACCATTTTGTTTCTCGGGCTCCTCACTTGAGGAGCCTTAAGCCTCACCCAAAAAATGATTTTGAGAAGAAGGAAAGTGCAACCCGATGAACAAAACCTATGGCCTAGGTATACAAAAAAACAATACTGCAAAAACAAGAGTGGTATTCTGACGATTTTGGGGTTAAGGAGCCCCATCATTCAGAAACAAAAAAAGCCGAAAAGTGGTACCTCTATCGTAGCACTTGTCACAAAAAAACACACACACATGCTACGATGGAGGTGCATCACTTTGTGTCTCGGGCTCCTCACTTGAGGAGCTCCAAAACCTCACCCAAAAACTGATTTTGAGAAGAATGAAAGTGCAACCCGATGAACAACACCTATGGCCTGCGTATACAAAACTTTCAGATTGAAAAAACAAGAACGGCATTCCGACGATTTTGGGTTAAGGAGCCCTGTCATTCAGAAGCAAAAACGCCGAAAAGCGCTACCTCTATCGTAGCAAGCGTCACAAAAAAACACATGCTACGATAGAGGTGCAGCATTTTGTTTCTCGGGATCCTCACTTGAGGAGCCTTAAACCTCACCCAAAACATGATTTTGAGAAGAACGAAAGTGCAACCCGATGAACAAACTTATGTGGCCTAGGTATACAAAACTTTCAGATTGAAAAAACAAGAACGACATTCCGACGATTTTGGGTTAAGGAGCCCCGTCATTCAGAAACAAAAACGCCGAAAAGTGCTACCTCTATCGTAGCACGCGTCTGTTAAGAAATATCACTCTGGACGTAAATATAATGACCATTCACATATTAATGATAATATACTAGCGGTCCTTATATTAACGACCAGAGTGGTAGGTGATTTCAGCCTATTGTCAGCATCAAATGTTCAGTAGCGAATGGACAGCTCCATGTAAGCACTTGCTGCAGCTCCACAGCAGTAGCGGGTAGCCTAAAGAGTTGCTCAGCAGTATGGCAACGTCATCTTATACTCGTAGTGGGTTTGGCACACTGCGCAGTCTACGTAGTCAATGCGCATCTTATAGCCTGAGCAGTACCGGGTACAAGATTATGCCGCACAAAAACAGCTGCGGTGTATTTGCTACCTGTTCACTAGAGGACATATTAGGGTGCTTGCGATTTCGAAACTCTGTTGGGTTGGATAAGATGTAAAACTAGTGTTGAAACCGACGAACTTCATAGCCCATGGCCAACCAACCCACGAAAAAACTATTAATAGGTTGGAAATTGAAAAAATGGTAGGAAAAAAATAACTAACCTATTTTTTTGTTGATTTTTCGTGGGTTGGGTTGGCCTGGGATTGTGATTTTGACGGTTTAAATATATGTACCAACTTTGGTTGGGTAGGAGTTGGGTAGGAAACATATAGTAATTGTATTGAAACCGTCAAAACCACAATCCAAGGCCAACCCAATACAAGAAAAATCAGATAAAAATTAGGTTAGTTATTTTTTTCCTACCATTTTTTCAATTTCGAACCTTGTTGCTGATGTACCAACTTTGGTTGGGTAGGAGTTGGGTAGGAAACATATAATAATAGTATTGAAACCGTCAAAATCACATTCCAAGGTCAACCCAACCCAAGAAAAATCAGATAAAAATTTGGTTAGTTTTTTTTTTTTCTACCATTTTTTCAATTTCCAACCTAATTTTTTGGTGGGTTGGTAGGCCATGGGCTATGAATTTCGTCGGTTTCAACATTAGTTTTACATTTTAACCAACCCAAAAGAGTTTTGAAATCGCAAACACCCTAGGTATTATCGGTGCTGTTTCTGCGTTGCGGTTTGCAAGAAGGCGATTCGCGACTAGGCCCAGCTTCGACAAAATGGTTGAAATATACTTAACCTTAACCCTAACCCCGATTGCCTTGGAAATTTCTCGGAATAGACGTACGTGTATTGAAGAGTTCGTGAGTCCTTATCAACCATTTGGTCGAAACTGAGCCAACTCGTAAATACTACTACACCCCCCTCGTGGTAGCTCCACCCCAACCCCGACACACTAACCCTACCCCCTACCGCCTGGGAATTTTCTCGGAATGAAGATGCATTGAAGAGTTAGTGTGGACCATCAACCATGTTCTCGAACCTGGACCAAGTCGTAAACACTGTTGGTTTGCACTATGTATATTCTTCCAGGTGTGGGAGCAAATCGCGAAGCGCGTGAAGTGGGCGGACCCGGGCTTGGACATGCAGGTGAACATTACCGGGTACCTGGTATGTCTTTGCAGGGCAATGGGCCGTGTGCTTGTTCCGTCTGAATTCTCCTTCTAGGATGGCGTGGAAAATGAAATTCGCATGCCGTGGTTTCAAAGCTGCCTCCATGAGCCATGCAACATGTGTTAGACGTACTGTGTGTGGCTCTACCGTCAGTGTGGTATTCATAATAGCGCCCGACGAATGTCTTAGATTCCGGGTGCCTCTGCTGTCACAGCAAAACACGGGCACCGCGGACCAAGGTTAGGTACCCCCGTTCGGTAAGGGGGGTACCCCCGTTCGGTAAGTGGGGTACCCCCGTTCGGTAAGGGGGGTACACCCGTTTGGTAAGTGGGGTACCCCCGTTCGGTGAGGGGGGTATTCCCGTTTTCACTACGAAGTTTCGGCCACTCTGTATCTCGCTCAAAAACGGACTTGAACGTATTTTGTTGGCTCAGCGTAGTAAACGATCCCATTACGGTGCATATCGCGAAACCGAAAAGCACACGAGGCCCTAAAAACCAGGGCTTTTCACAGGTCAGGAGGTTTTCAAAATCTCGCGGGCCAAGTCGGGTCGGGTTTGGAGGCGTTCGAAATCTCACGGGGCGGGTCGGGTCGGGTCACCCTGTCCCGACGAGAAGTGACCCGATGCGTGAAAAACCCTGCTAAAAGTGACCCCCCTGCCGTTGCCTTGGTCCATGTGTGTTGCCGTGTCAAAGTTGCTGTTCAGCTAGAACACGTTCACTTGTAAATAGGCGTTACCGTTCAGGGTCAAACCATGCTTAACAAAATGCCGTGCTGCGCGCCAAACCGCGTTATTACATCAACGCCTCCGATGCCTCAAAGAGAGTGCCATTCCGCAATCGCTTCCATATTATCTACGCCTGCCCTAACCCCCCGATGATAATACAGTATATGCAAAACGTTTCTATGTAGTATACCAGATATGAAAAAACGTAACAAGCGCCCAAATGTTGGAGGTGTGTCTATTAGGAGTAGGAACGGTGCTCCGTCTCGAAAGGGATGTGCGGTCAATGTTCAAATGACTAAGGCAAGCAACAAATGAGTGCGCCCCCCCCCCCCCCTCACGTCGATACATCCTGAAAGGTTTTCCAAGAAGAATCCTTGCGCTCGGACCGTGTCGAAGACCGTGCACGCTTCAACGAAATCGCGGGAAGTGCGGATGTTTTTATCGGGTCCGCTATTCGAGAGCCCGCGACGGCCGAGTGGATTTCCACGGTCATCGAGGAGGCTGGCATACAGACGCGGTTTGCGGCAGGGTGCTCGCCGGAGTTGGGCCGGACGACCGTGCTTGGAAAGTTCCGCCCCGAGCCCCCCGCTTCACCGCTGGTGCGGGTTTTGCCCGACTTCCTGAGGGATATTTTTGGCGGGGACACCAGCGGAACGAAGAAGGATCGGCTCCTGTGGGACACCTTGATGGGTTTCTACGAGAGGAACTCGTCCGAGGACCTGACGTTTCTCTCCCTTGTGCTGGTGGACTCGTGAGTTGTACAACATGTTCAGCAAGATGCACCTAGGCAACCTTGCAACGTTTGTGATTCTGGAACGTTTCAAAATGTTGCACACCAAGTGGGTGCTGCCTGCACAAATCGCTTCCGGGCCCGTATCCCTTTTACTACTGCCAAAATCAACCTACACCATTTTCAAGTAGTTTGTCCCAAAAAATGAGGGTGCAGGTACTAAAGGGTTTCAGCAACGCGCGGCTCGGGGTTATTCTTCATAGCGTGGAAGGGGGGCGATGAGTCGAGATTGAAGGGAACCCCCGCGTTTTTTCGTAGAGTCTCTGCTCATCTCTGCGGATGAAGGTTTCCCATGTGCGCGCAGGCGTTGTGCGCTCACCCCCATTTTTTAGACCTTATCTCGGCAGCTACCCCTTTTACCACGTGCAAAAATGATCGCACACTAATTCCAAGTAGTTCGTCCCCAAAAACGTGGGTGCAGTTCTTAAGGGGTTAATCAGTCTCGAGCAAGCTACTGCTGTGTGTCCGTTTGAAGACGACGTGCGTCACGCCAGCCGGTTCCTCCGTTAAACGAAAACCAACCGTTGTGGCAAACCGTCCTCTGTAAGCCGTCCATGCATCGCTAGTGCCACTGCCTCACGCTCGCCAGACGCGTACTGCGATAACGTAGCATGTTTTGGCCAAAGTACTTCTGATCGACGGGGCTCCTCACAACTATTTTTTGGGAGAGGTATATCACTCCTCAAGTGAGGAACCCCAGAAAAATATGATGCAAGTCTTTCGCAGCATGCGTCGCCATGGTGTCATTCCCGTTTTCCTTCAAAAATGTTGTCGTCTTCCATTGTCACCGCCGTCTCTTGGGTCGCTCGATGTTCGGTGTCGCTCGCTGAACGGCTGCCGGCGGCAGCTACAAGACACGGGTGCCGCGCGTGACGGGCATCGGGAAAGACTCCGACCCGGACACTCTGAAGTGCATGCTGGACAACTGCAAGCAGGAGGTCATAGACTGCGCCAAGAATTCAGACTGTCGCGCGTGCATATCGTGCCTCACCAGCTGCCCGCCGAACGACCAGGTAATTGAGAGAAAAGGGGTGGAATCGCCATGGCCGCCCTTTCCCATTGGCTATCTTCTCTTGTACAAACCCCTGTTACGTTAACCCTTTTCAGAACTGCGAATATATTCCCACACTGATTCCAAGTAGTTTTCCCAAAATATTGAGGGTTCCAAAGCTTTTAGTAGTTGCCTAGTAATGCGAAAATACTCCCACACTATTTCCAAGTATTTTGTACCAGATGCTCAAAATGGGGGTGCAAAAGGAAAAGGGGTTAGTATTAACCGTTTTGGGACCAGATACAGGCGATCAGAAAAACGATAACGTGCAGCTTTAGCAACCGTCGAGTGTGAGCACGCAACAGAACGGACGGTATCATACTGTGCGCGATTCGTACAACTCCTCGCATTGTAGTTCGGACTCTACATTTAGCAACTCCTTATCCCAGCGACGTGTGGCCGAAGCCGTATTAGTCATGTCTTGTCATCAATTTTCCCCTGTGAAGTCTCAAACGGGTCAATAGTAAATAGTTGTGTGCGCGCGAAGGCAGCTTTCATAGCTGACGGGTAAACCTGTGAACACCTGTGAACCTTTGGAACCCTGCGCGTCAGGCGAAAATGGATATCGCTCGCTGGAGAAATGCAAGCACGTCGAAGCGAGGCAAACATGCTTCCGAAACGCGAGAATACCCCCCCCCATCCCTTTGCCGATTGACACCGAACTGTTTGGCTGGCAGGTGTGCGCGTACCGCTGCATCACTTCGTACGAGACCAAGACGATGGAGAATTTTTCTCTGTGCGTGCTGCAGAAGAACAACTGCATGTGCAACTCGGCGCAGATTCCTGTTATGCCCAACCCGACACCACTGGCGCGCTTCCGAGGGGAAGCCGTTACGCATGAGAGCGCCCAGGACATCTTTATGGGCTGGCTGGGAAAGGAGGCGTTCTCTTGGAAAGTGGTGAGTGTCAGGGTATTTGTAGTGCAAGAACAACTCAGTGCGATATTTGGGTTTTGTACTGTAGTGTGAGGCCTTCTCTTGGAAGGTGGTGAGCATCTTCAAAACGCTTTGACTCATGGAGGGGTGGTTGCCAACGTGAAAGCGCGGCTAGGTGTCTTTGTTGCCGTACCAGCGACGACCGTCGATTGTCTTTTGTGCTCACGCTCTCTTTAGGTTTGCTTTCGTTTTTACCGAGCTTAACCCGCTTACGACTGCGGCACCCGCGTTTTGGGCACCGGATACTTTGAAATGAAGTTGAACGATTTTAGGAATAGTGACGAAACGCTTGCGGCCGACCACCCAATAACCGCAACACAACTGCAAGTGGCTAACAAGACCACTGCTGTGGTGCATGGCGTATATAGCCTGCGTCCCGTTTCCCAGCGTGCCACCTCCGCTTTTCGTAGGGCTATGAGTTGACTGGACTTCCCGGCTAGTGATTAATTGGGTGGCAGAGGAAAAGCCAACTAACTGACTAGCGTGTTTGCGATGTACCAACTTTGGTTGGTAGGGATTGGGTAGGAAACATATTGTAATAGTATTGAAACCGTCGAAATCACAATCCATGGCCAACCCAACCCACTAAAAACCAGCGAAAAGTTAGGTTAGTTTTTTTTCCCACCATTTTTTTAATTTCTCACCTATTTTTTTCGTGGGGTGGTTGGCCTTGGGCTATGAAATTCGTCGGTTTCAGTACTATTTTTACTTTTTTTCCAACCCAATAGAGTTTCGAAATCGCAAACACCCTATTCTTTGACAACACGTCCAGCCACAGGCGCGCCAATCAGATGCAAAGACACAGAACGCCGCTAATTACCGCACGCAACTAACTTTAATATCTAGGCAACTAATAGTCTAATAACTAGTCATCAACTTATAGCCAGCCAACTCACAGCCTTAGCCTTTCCCCTTTCAAAGCAACACATGTCAATCCTCCCACTGACAACGCCTATTCTTGGAAACCTGACGGCTCATCATGTTGGCAACGATTGCGCTGTCGAATGCCGCTATCTATAACGTCCTCCGTGTTTCGACGCCTTGCCTCACCTTTCTTTTTTATCCTCCAGCGGATGGGTTACAATAACGCTTATGCTCACCACAAATCCACGTTGTTCATGTTGTATGTGTCGTGTGTCGTTTTAACTGTGTTGCTTTCACAACTTGTGTTGCCGGTATCCAGGTCTGTGGGCAGAACCCGGCGTACGATTTTTTCCCATCCCAGCATCAGATTTTCTACCGCGGTCGCGGGCCAGGGGTGATGTGGTACGACCCGGTGTTCAAGGTGTTTACCATCAACGGCGAGGAGGTGAGTCGGCCAATCGCTGCCTTCCGTAACGCCGAAGTAGCGTATTTAGTATTAGCATTTGGCCAATCGTTGAGAAGGAGATGGTCCGTACCATAATTTCAGTTTATGTTGTCAATCGCTGCGAAGGAGATCTTCTGTAACGACGATTTACTTTATTTAGCCAATCGCCGCAAAGGAGGATGTCCATAACGCCGATTTAGTTTATTTGGCCAATTTCTGCGAAGGAGCCTAGCCCTAACGCCTATTTAGCTTAATTGAATCGGTGCTTCTCTGCATTACTTCTGCGCGTTACGCGAGAGTTGCCGTGTCTGTTGATCAGCAGTGCTCCGTCGAAGGAGCCGATCTACCCTGCCCCCTCCGAGCTGTTGCTCCTGCTGCCCCGCTGTTTTGTGTCAGCTAGATTGACAATACGAACCAGCGGCAAGCGGTATGCCGACTGTCGAGAATGCGCTTCGTGTGCTCTCGATGTAGTTTTTGCGGATCGACGCTTTTTACGGTTGCGCTCTCCTCGATTTTCCGCTAGCGCAAACCGCGCGGCATAAACCATGCAGCGTAAATCGCGCAAACAGGGCGTAACCCCTTGAGAACTGCGCCCATATTTTTGGGGATAGAGTACTTGGAAGTAGTATGGGATCATTTTTGCGGTGGTAAAAGGGTTACGCGGCTAGACCGGTAGGTTTCGGCTCTGCCTCGCCTGTCTATTGGGTTTTTGGTACATACCTTGTCCAGAGATAGGCATGTAACCTATTACGGGGGAACAGGAACTTAGGAATCAGGACCAAATATGGTTAGTAAAAATCGGGGAATATGTAGGTTTTTGTCTTTGTCCTACAGTAGGTCCTGATTACTATGGCCCCCCGTGATAGCGGTTTACTTTGTTCGAGGTATTTCCCCCATTTAGAACTGCGCCCTCGTTTTTGTGAACGAAACACTTGGGATATGTTGGTTATATAGGTGACTATGTAGGCTAGTGGGCAGTAGCGTTATATAACCCACATAATTATTGTGGGAAAAAATAGCAGTGGGAACAGAGTTTATCGCGACGATTTTCCGCTGGAGCTTCCGACATCATCGTATTTGCGTGTTTGCGATGTACCAACAATGGTTGGGTAGGAGTTGGGTAGGCAAACATATAGCTGAAAAACAAAATCATGGGGTTCTTTTTGTGGATGGCGTTATCTTGGATTTAGTGTGTTTTTACGCGCTTGGTTGGACAGCGATCTAGGGCATCGCGAGCAAAAGAGACAACGGCATACGCTTGGATTTGGCGTCGTCATCTGCCATGGGCCTTGTGCGGGCGAACGAAAGACCGTGGCGAGGACAGTCGATCGTGGTTTCCTGTGATCTCGTTCTCTGACCTCGGGCCTATGCCCGTAAAAATAACGACTGTTTAATGTAAGTATTAATAATATACCGGTCCTTATATATTTAACCAAAAACGCGCGAACAAGATATATATGTTTTCCGGCCCCTACCCATGGTCCCTGAGCCTGCTGTTGACGAGGAACGGGGATTAGGCGGAGGCGCAGAGATTCATTAGCAGCAACAGCAGCAGCAGCATCAGCAGCTTGCTGCTGCTGCTGCTTTATGATCGTGCGTCGGATACATAGCGAAGATACACATAACAACAGCAGTACGTATCATATCACCAGCGGTAGGCAATCGTTCATTATGGCGATTGGATATGTGACCACAGTATCCAAGATACACACACGTACCAGTACTACGGCAGTGAGTTGCTGCTGTTGTTGTTGTTGTTGTTCGTCTGTCTCGGAGGTGTGTAGGGGGAGCGGTCGAACCTCTCGCGCGGAGTAGGCAGAGCTGTACAGCAGCGACAGCTGTGGAGCAAGTCGTTCAATGCATGTGTCAGGTTCGTGACCAAGATACGAGAACACACGTATATATGCATGTGTACTGCAGCAGTACGATATCACATTCACTACGGCTGTCACTGTTGTTCTCAGTGGTCAGTGTGTAGAGCGCTTTCCACTATTGGCATTACGTCTGACCTCCATCTTTCGCCACAATGTTGCTAACATTTTTGGCATCGCGCTCCCGTAATACTGCAATTACTATCCTATAATACTGCAAGCATCCTATGGGACGTCTCATTGGTCATGCGATAGGCTGCCATACATGGCACGATCTATGGGCCGTGCCAAAGGTAAACCAAGTAATGTAGGCCCTACGCAAGTACTTGTGGTACTCAATAATCGCAAGGCTATACTCCAAATACACTCTCAAAGTTTGAAGTATATTGCGAGTATCTTTGCAATCTTGAAGCGACTACTCGTTCCTTACAGCAGTACAAGTATGTACACGAAGGACCACACAACAGCACCACCGCTGCGGCACGGGTCCGCGTGCTTCGCGCCTCCCTGTAAGCATCCTAGCCATGCATGTGCATAACTGCTGTGTTACATATCTTGTGGACTACATCCATCCTCCAACGGCCGACAAGACTCACATATCAATTACGGTTTAATACCTTCACTTCTGGGACTCATACAATATTCCCCCATACAGCTAGGAATATCGCCAACTACGTAGTAGATGGCATGTACTGCATGATAACCCGTTGATGCCTTAGTTCCAAAATATGGACCCTCCGCCATTGGGGCGGAGGGGCCGGCCCTATTCCCTAGAAGTATTGAAACCGTCGAACGTCACAATCCAAGGCCGACCCAACCCACGAAAAATCAGCAAAAAATTAGTTTAGAAATACGTTTTCCTACCTTTTTTTTTTTATAACCTTTTTGTCGTGAGTTGGTTGGCCTTGGGTTATGACATTCGTCGGTTTCAATACTATTTTTACATTTTACATTATTTCCAACCCAACAGAGTTTGGACATCGCAAACACACTATTAACCCATTTAAAACTGCACCTTCGTTGTTGGGGACGAAACACGTGAATTTGGAGTCGGATGCCTTTGCTGTGCCTCAAGGGTTATGTACCGCTACATTTTTTCCGCTGAAAAATAAACTCCGACATCCTCATGCGCTTTTACGCCTCCTGCCCCCCGCCCCCTCCTCTGCTGTAGGGGTGACGACGACATAACCAACATAATTATTGAGGGATCATTTTGTAGTGGGAAAAGGTTTACCGCGACTGTTTTCCGCTAGAACCTCAGACATCCTTTTCATGCGGTTTTACGCCTCCTGCCCCGTTCTCTGCTGTACTGTAGGTGTGGGGACGGCATTACCGCGTACAGTCGGCGGCGTGCTACAGACCAATGAAATTATTGTGATAGTATACTTTTGCAGTGGGAAAATAGTTTACCGTGGCGATTTCCGCTGAAAAAGAACATCCGACATCCTCATGCGCTTTTACGCCTTCTACCCCCTCCTTTGCTGCGCCTCCGACATCCTCATGCGCTGTTACAACTCCTCCCCCCTCCTCTGCTACAGGTGTGGCGACGACGACATTACCGCGTCAAATCGGCGGCGACTCCGGGAACATTCCGGTTCTCGGTGCTGGACAACGGGGTGGTGTCCAACGAATACTGGCGGATTGTTGACGTGCCCGACGACCTGTCGTGGGGTAAGCAAACGAAACGTGACCCTCCCGAACTGTTAACCCCTTTAGAACTGCTCCCGCGTTTTGGGGGACAAACTGCTTCAAATAAGTGTGGGCTTGGAATTGGTGTGGGAACAATTAGCAGTGCTGACAGGGTTGCATTACGACGACGTACTGCTGTGGATTGGTAGAGGCTCGTTTGTCCTGTACGTGGAAAAGAAAGAGGGCCGGACACGGCTGGCGCGGAATCTCGTGCATGCAGCGCAAGGGTATATCACCGAATCCAGCATATGCAGCAAGGCGTATGTAGGCGCTGAATACGTACATATTTTGTTTTTTGCAAACGGCAACCTTTTCTTGTCGCACTCTCCGAGGAACCTCTGCCCAGCTGCCGCCCTTTGGCGTTTGAGCTGGGGGGTTTTTGTCGAGTTGTCCTTTGGTTGCAAGAAAAAACCTAACTAAACCCACTTGCCAAACAATGTGCTTACGAACGCAGCTGCGTCTTTCTCTTGCGCCATCGCTTGCGCCCGACCTTGCGCCCGACCTTGATCTGTTCCGCCTGCCATCTTCATCTTTGCGGAGAACACAGGCGTGTTTTACTATGCTGGTGCTGCTACGGCGGCGGGACAGTCTTACACGGGGGCGCTGTTGGTGTCACGTGACGGCAGTTGGCCGGCCGAGGGGGAGATGGACCGCGTGGAGAAAGCCTTCGATACTTGTGGCATCAAGCTGTGGGAGTTGTTCGAGGTGAGCGTGACACGCCTCGTAAAGTCAACAGCTAGTGTGACGAATACCCTCGAATTCCGGATAAGTGCGGTAGCTGCATCACCCAAAAATAATGATAAGCTGGCAGTTGCGCGAGAAGCGTCGTTAGAGCCAGCCCTTAATAAAGCATTTGCTGCCCTTGTTACAGCTTTTGCCGACACAACATTCACGCCCAAACGACCTAGCCCTGCAACAGCCGAGGCAATGTAAACAGGTTTGACCATCCGTACCGTAGTGGGGAGGGGGGAGAAGAGCCTGCTAAGTAACCCCGGATCTGAGTTACGACTACTAGGGAGGGAGAAGGAGAAAGAAAGTAAAAATGCGAAGATAATAGATGGGATGAGCAAAAAAAAACGAACAAAAACAAAAACAAAAACAAAAGCGTCCGGCGGATAAAATCTTTTTTCCGTAGTGTAGGCATCCGCAGAATCAAAACATATCGTCTCTCCCCGTTTCGACACTCACTCTCAAATCAAGAATGTTGTTTTTTGGTTTTTCGAGTAGAACTCCATTCCTGATTCATTCTTGATTCCTGATACAGATTGTAATTCGTGTAGTAATTCGATGTTTCGATGTTTGCATCCACACGCGACGCTGCCGCCGTGGGATGTGCGGCAATAATTTGCGATTATTAGTGTTGTAAGCAACGTAATAGCAGCACACACATGCTTAATCAAGTTTTTTTGCTTGCTTCTTGTAAGCATAATCAAAGCAACTTGCCCTTGCTTATTTGCTTATTTTAGCTATTTGGATTTTTGTATGGCATACTAAACGCCATACATTAAGTATATGGATTTTAGAATGACCATTGTAAACTCTATTCAAACAAAAAATATAATATGTGTTTTAGTGCACAAATATATAGTATGGGTTTTAGTATGTGATACTGAAATGCCATATAATTGTGTGTGTATAGGTTTTAGTATCTACACACTAAACGCATTACAAACGAAATAAGCAATTCCAACCAATATTTTCATCAGATAAATAATATGTACGTAGGCAATAATCAAAGCAACCCCTATACCTGGTATATATATATATATTTATAGTTGCTTACCAACACTATTTGCGATGTACCAGGTATGAATATGGGAGGCGCAGGCACGCACCCTAGCGTAATACAACTTCGACAACAAATGATAAACTCGATCTGTAAAACAGTAAATATAAGCAACATTTTCATAAAAATTAAAAATACACTCGTTCGTACTACACAGCTGCTGTGAGATCTATAGGATTTCGTCGAAATTCATCTTTGCAAGCTGTGTGTGATACTTCGATCGCTCGTATTACGGTTTGTGTATGTCCTCATGAAGAGTATTTTTATTATTATTATTTGCAATAATAGAGGCCAAGGGGGAGAGTTATCGTTCGTTTATATTCGTATCGCCATGCAGGCAGGCCAAACGGTTAGACTAAGAAAGTTTGTCCGTTTTGTACGTCATGCAAAAAGTTTTCGACTCACATCAAGTATTATAAATAATAATAGAGAGAGGTGGACGTCTTCACTCTCTGATAACACGAAGACGAGTCCTTCCAGCCATCATCATGATGAGTGAGTGTGATGTTTACCTCGCTTAACTGCAAAGACTTGTTGTCACGCCTCAGAG
Organism: Laminaria ephemera; assembly: GCA_036873875.1. Lineage (NCBI taxonomy): Eukaryota > Phaeophyceae > Laminariales > Laminariaceae > Laminaria > Laminaria ephemera. The sequence continues at coordinate 211,390 of JAYJMJ010000375.1, forward strand.
TCTCGACCACATCATGCTGTACGTAGTCTCATCGCTAGCGCCACGGGCGGAGCCGTGGCCATGCCGCTAGTATTTAGCTACCAAGTATATTATACATAGTGACAACCAGGTACTCTGTACGATGAGAAGTAGTTTATGGTTATGGTTGATAGCCGTCACGTATACATACTACCACCGTACTTCTCGCACGGCAACGACGGACAGGCCGGGTAATAAGTATCATACCTATTATTGTAGCCGGTTTTGTTGTGCCTGATGGGGGTATCCCTACTACTGCAGTAGTGGTCAAGATCGATCTGCGATGACTCATTCATCACGTAGTGAGTGGTGAGAAAAATGGTTGCAGTTAGTTTTGTTATTTTTCACTTTTTTCCCGACAGCTTTGGTATTACATATTATTACAAGATACACCAGGGTACACGGCGGTGCATTGTATCATCCACCAGGTATACTATTATGGCCCTACTGATATTACACGGTGGATTGCATCATGTATTCCGAAATGCTCGCTTCGTGCCAACACACCGACTACAACAACAACAAACGAACAAAAGAAAGCAACGGTACACTGCTGTTGCAGCAGCACCTGTTATTATTGTGGTATATAATACCTGGTGTATCATTCCAGGGTAGGTACGAGTAGTAAGTACAAGGCTGCGCTCCGCGGGCGGCTATACGCCGCCCGCCGCGCTCGCTCAAGAAAGCAGATAGAACAAAGTGTAAAGCAGACAGAGGGGATAGGACGCCCACGTTTTGGTGCGATGTGCAACTTGCAAATGCCAAGAGCTAAGTGGTGCAGGAAAACATGCGGGGCCTTCTCATAATAAAA
>JAYJMJ010000375.1:212318-229151 GCA_036873875.1 Laminaria ephemera
CAGCACTTTCTTCCCTCGTCGACTCGCGTCGAATTGTGCTTACCCACGCTATTAAGCGCTCTCGGCAGTTGGTGTCTGTAGAAGAAATAAAAACCTCCATACCGAGATTTGAACCCCTGACTCCAACCTTACCAGTATTCGAGGTTACGCACTTGACCACCGGGGCGACCATTACTGCAAAAACTCACAGAGCTATTATTTCATCGACGCGGCTGCAATTTCGTCACGTACCGACACGACCGGAGCTGCTCTGCTGCCAACAGCTTATACCAACCATATACGATCGCGAGCACCCACGAACGAACGGCCGCAACCAACAGCCAACAGCAGGACCACCTCCTTGTACGACGTACACGACCGGAATAACCATTTCCCACCAGCCCAACACAACGTCACCCGACCTGTGTCTGGTGCCTGGTACCAGGTATTATACCTTATGGCAGGAACAGGATTTACTCCGTAAAAAAAAAGGAGCTGGCACCTGATAAATCCCTCTCAACATCACGGGCACCAAATGAATTCAGCAGACCGGCTCTATGCCGGCAACGACCTATCGCACCAGTACGTACAAGTACAAACGAACACGCAGCGGTCCGACCCGCTAATAGGATAGACGAGACCACCCTTCACAAACCGCTGTGAGTATAGCAGAATCAATAAAAAGTCACTATTAATAATTAGCACTCACTACCACCAGCACCAACAGACCGCAGTGTCACGAGACACTTGTCCCAGTAAGCACGATCGTCAAGCGTTACGAGTACAACAATAATAATAGTAGTGTCACCAGGTAGGTGTCACAAGTCACGAGCGACCTTCCAAAGCGTCCCCTCCCGTCCCATCGCCGCGACCCCATCCCACACCACGAACTCCCGAGCGATCCTCCGGGCCTCGCGGGAGTGGAAGAAGCGCTCGAACGCCTGCGTCGCATCGGTGGAGGCGTGCTCCCGCAAAATCATGGAACCGCCGGGGTGGGAGGGCAGGAAATCGGTCAGGTCATGCACCCTGCCGTGCACCAACACGACGCACGAGGTTGCTGGAGGAGCGAGCTCGAGGAGGTGTCGGGGGCGCTCGCGGTGGGCGTAGAAGAACGCCTCTTTCCAGGAGCAGGAGCAGGAGGGGCAGGGGCAGGGGATGGGTGGGGGGGGCTGGTAGGAGGAGTGGGTAAAGTGGGGGGAAGATGGGGGTGGTAATGGGGGTGGCGATGATGAGGAGGAGGAGGTGGGGGTGCTGTCGCTCGCCTGTGCGTTTATGATGGGGCTGCTGCTGCTGCTGCTGTTGATGTTTCCCCGCTGGTCTTTTTTCACCGTCGCGTCCTCGCCGCCAGTGAGAGCTTTCACTGAGTGAAGGATTCTTCTTCTGCTGCTGCTGCTGCTGCTGCTGCTGCTGTTGTTGCTGTTGCTGTTGTTACTGTTGTTGTTGTTGTTGCTGTTGCTGTTGCTATTATTGCTGCTGCGGCGCAATGGAGTGTTCGGCAGTCGTTCGCAATGATGGTGTCGGTGTTGTTGCGGCGCTCGATCTCTTCTTCTGGCCGGCTCACTGTCACTCCCTACCTCGAAACACTGCGACCGCTCGCATTGCTGCTGATGCTGCTGCCGCCGACGCTGTGCCTCCCGCCAAGGCTCTCCAAGCACCGCGTCTACCCGGCCGAAGATTCTCACGCAATGAGCCTTCCATAAGACCTCACATGCGCTTACTTGAGACAGGTCACCGCAGACGAGGGCGACTCCCACAAGGCCAGCAGGCGAAAGAAACGAGGCGATGTGCTCCACAACTCCAGCCCTGGGAAGGTCGGCGAACGCGCTGCTGCTGCTGCTTCTGTTGCTGCTGCTGCTGCTGCTGCCGCTGCAAACGTTTTTGTGTTGAGGTTGCGGTGGCGGTCGCTGCTTGATGAGAGAAATGTTCTGCTTCTTGTGGTGATCATCATCAGGAGCGAAGAACGTCGGGTGTCCGAATCTACGATTGGTGAACACGCCCACGAAACCGCAAGCGAGCGCTATCACTCCCACTATTATGGGCAGCCCTCCATCCTCCATCTGCCACAAGGCGACCAGCACACTGACATACACAGAGCTGCTCCGCTGTTTTGAGCACGCAATCACGGGTTTCCAGTAGCAGTTAGCGGCATTATTACCGGGGCGATCAAAATAATTGGCCAATCAGATACGAGCCAACTGGCGCAGTGGTGTCCGTTCCTGTTTCCAGTTCACAAAAACCAAAAAAAAAAAAAATTGCACATGCTTCATCCTTGTCACACAAAGGAAGCCTTACGTACACGTCGCGTGCCCTGCGTGTATTTTCGCAGCAACTGCACACGCGCCACCCTCCCCAACTCCAAAAACCACGCTGCCTACTGACTACCGTGAAACAAAGCTACTGTGTGATCGGGCGTAGATCTTGGAGGGGCTCTCTGGTGGCTCCCTCTTGTGCCGCACGTGCTGCTCATCAGTAGAATTGTGGGTGTTGCTTCACCTGGTTGTTGTGGGCTGTGCCACCCTCGAACAACGTCATCGCTTTTTGGAGGGCGTCATGGCTAGGACGAAAAGACAAACACCGTCGATGGCGAGGCGAATCATGCTCTGCGCCTGGATGTCATGCCCTTGCCTGGAGTGGTGTGGAGGGCCGAGCGCGGTGACCGCGTTCGTAGCCCCGGCTTCGGGGTTGCAGCGACTGCACTCATGTTCGTCGAAGGGTGGCCTTGAGGGCAAAGACAGCCGCAGCGGCAGTGGTGGCTTGACCACAGCAAACCGGTGAGCTCGCGCTACGTACCTGGTCTAGTTTTTTGCTCTCCATCCCCCCTCTGCCACACGTATTTGGCCATAACAAACCAAGCTCGACATTGACCTTCGCCTCGACTCAATCCAACGAGTCCGGCCAGGGAGGTAGCAGAGCGTAGCGAGGCTCACGCTCTCTGTCCGCCCTCCAAGGAGATCATGCAACCACCGCACGTGCGTGCGCGGGCACATCATTCTTGGTTCGCATTTTGTTTTTGTGTTTCCACGTGCGTACAAAAAACTCAGAAACTCCTCTCTTTCTTTTCCCATGTGCTTTTACAGCCCGCAAATGCAGCCAAGGTCGGAAACGTGGCCAAATATTTTTGCCCGACCAACCCGCATCCCGCCAGTGGTCAAGCTCACGCGAGCTAGACCAGTGAGCTTGACCACCCACCCTCCTCGGCGACGGAGCACCCGCCATTTTGCGCTTGACTTCTCTCGTGGTCTGCGGATGTCTCGTTTTGTTTTGCGAATTTATTTGTACTCTGGCTCTGCTGGTACGTAAGTAACGTACCCGTGTACGTCAAGCTGTTTCGATTGTTGTTCTCGCTGCTCGTTTCTTGTTTTTCAACTTGCGGAGGGTTGATGTTTGCTGTGTTCCTTCTTGTGAAGAAAATATAGGCGGCCTTTGACGGTGTACAGAGGAGACCCCACAGCAACCACCTCCACCCCTCTCTCCCTTCCTCTCTCTTTAAACGTGCCGGGCTGAATACCACGCGGTCACGTCGGCGCTGTACCAGCGACGAACAGGCGTAGCCAAAATCCTAAATCCATAGACTAAATCCACCGCCCAAAATCCAAGTGGCATATTCTCGGAGCATCTTTATCTCTGTTTTCTCTTCAGACACGCATGACCGAATTTGGTGGTGATCATGTGACAAATCAACATGAACATGAGCAGCACCGAGTACACCAGATACACCCCATCTCTCTCACCCTTGTAACATAATTATCGTCGTCGCCTTCATGTGTCCCTACGACTCCCTGTGAGGACAGCAGTACGCGATCGAAACTGGTTCTCTTTCTCTGCTCTGCATACTAACTACCAGGTAGCAGTGGACGCACAATCATTGTTTATTATACAAACGCGCGGCCGAAGTAGTACGCAGCTTGTAAAAGTTGAGTATCGACCATTCAATTGGTAGAACTCACAGCTGACGTATTTGAAATATTTTTTATAAAATCATTGAAACCGTTTGTGTTCAATTATTTTTCTTCTCGACTCTCGACTTCGAGGAATCTTTGTTATCGCCAAGTACCAAGCATGTCACACCTTGCTCTTCGTAGGAGCTAAATCATACACCTTCCAGGGTGCAGCTCTATGGTCTACACGAGCAAATCGCGCAAGGGCCAAGCTGCTCGAGGGCCAAGCTGGGTGTGACTCGAGCGCGAGGATCACGGTCGTGAGGAGTGAGGAGCAAGGAGCACGTCGTCGGTGTGTCAAAGCGGCGAGTAATCCACATCATCTAACATCATCACATCATGCCCGTGGGAGAAAGCAACTTCGAACGTCTGAAGAGCACCGCTCTGAAATGGCACCCTGAAAGCGCGGAGCGGGCGGCGTGGGCACAGGTCTTCTTTTCTCTCCTCACGCAAGCGAGGTATGACACATACTATTGGTATAAGCCACATACCGGTACTGTATAGGATACGGCGCCCCCATGCAGGCTCAGCAGATCAGCGCAGAGCATGTACCAAGCTCCAGATAGGGGCCGTTAGCAGCCAGCACCATCACAGTCACAAGTTGCTGAAGCGGGCCCTTGCCGACATCGATGCCACCCACACGAGAGGCCGCACCCCACTCTTAGCGGCTTGTGCATGCCTGACTGAGTTGTGGTGGTGCGGGTGCTGGTATATACTGTAGGGCGTGGGGAAAGGAGAGAGGCTCAGGTGTTTGGTTGGACAATTAGACTCAATTTCCACCGCTTGCTGCATGTTTACGCTCTCGGTCCTGCCTGTTGTTGGTGATGGTGATGTATGCTCCTCGCTTTGGCCGTGACCCCAGCCTGTGTCTGTGCATCGTCCCGTGTCCAGCGCGCTAGCAGCATTCCCGTCGTACAACATGGTGCTGGGCTTCTGGGGGTTATACAGCGTTTTCACGAAGAGTCAACAGGCCACGCAAGTGTAAGTACGCGCACTCACCTATACCATTCACCTATAACCTTCACCTGTAAAGGTGCCATGAACATCGAGTAAGTACTGGTACACTGGTACGTATGATACGCTTGTTTCTGTGTCCCCGGAGTCTCCGCTGACTGGTTGCATCTGTGCATACACCGCTGGCGTAGCGGCGGTTGTACCACTACAGTATAGTGATACTATAAAGCAAAGATACAGTACGTAGTCGTCTATCACATACCAGCATGATACCTGATACCTGATACGACGTTTTTTTTTACGTACCAGTATATTTATAGTTTACGCATACATTACATACATATGAGTATTAGAGACAACAGTAGTAGCCACTGCGGTGATATAATATAAGCACAGGACAGCACTTAATTCAATCGGGCAACACGGATCAACCACGGCGATGGAAAACTCCAATGGGTTTCCGAATGCCCTGGTATATCACGTGGTAGAGATCCTCGTACGCAGCACGGCTGGCATGGACGCTGGAAAAACTCCTAAATTGATCCAATTAATAGTCCATTTCCAAGTGTTTTGTCCCCGTATCGTATTTGGAGTGCAGTGCTAAAAGGGACGCCCAATTTGCATTTTTGTTCGATTTGTTGAATTGGGGTCGGCTCGTGGCCGGCGTATCACGCAGCTTGCGTAGCTGAGCATGCATATCGACCACTCAATCGGTCGTACTCACAACGCTGTCATCGAGTACGATATCGCCTAATCGTTGTGACGCGTGTGTGCAATTAAACAAACCACAACACAAATACTACTCGACACCACGTAAGAAACTGTTATTCTGGGCCACGCTCAAATTCCTACGTGAGGCAGGGTGTGTCCTACACTATTTTCAGCATAAAAAATATTGTCTTGTTTTTCGTGCGAAAGTCGAGCCAACGTGTCTTACCTCTTTTAGAACTTCTCCCACGTTTTTGGGGATAAACTACCTGAAATTAGTGTGGGATCATTTTTGCAACGGTGAAAAGGTTCCCCGATATCTCAAGTGCTGTCACCTACCTATTAAAACAGTACTACGAGTATACGTTCATATACTATAGCTTGAAGTGGTGCGTACTGTACTTGCTTTGATAACCCGCGGCAAACCTCAATTTAACAATTCAACCTCAGCGTTTCCCGCCTTCTGCTCACGACCGTCCGTCGCAGATACTTGGGATTGCTTAGCTTTTCCATCTTCTTGGACATCATTTTCTGCTCTGTTTGGGGTGAGTAATTCGCCGCTGCTGCTGCACTCAACACAATTTCTAGCGCATCGATTACAATAGCATGCTGGAGAAGTCACCAACGACCGACCGGTCCCGGCTCAAAACTTAGTAAAGCAGCAATGTCCACGTTTACGTTATGTACCACCGAAACGGGACACGAGTATTCGTTCTATACTAGAATGAATTATGCACTGTACGTTGTTGGAAGGCAACCAAAATAATAACATTATTGTTAATAGTAGTAGCAGTAGCAGCAGCAAAGTACTCGTGTTATGATATTGCCCTGGGAGCCTGACTAAGCTCTAAGATCCAGAACGGATATCGGGATAAAAGGGTTTCACATGCCCTTGTGGGCATGTGCATATAGTAAAAAAGGGATGATACCAATTGCTTCGTGCAAAGCGCTCAGTTGTTTTCCGTGACGCGAGGATTAATGCAAACGAGCTACTCTAAGGGCTCACAAGTGAGTGGCACCGTGGGACCTGCTTAGTAGAGAGACCTGCTAGGAGTTACCCAGTACCTGTACCAGGGTGCCTGATCTTACAAAACTCACCTACTATACACGCATATATACAAGTAATTACTCAGTCTAAGACAACGTTTTATGCATGCAATAAACGTCGGTGTTTTCCTCGGGGCAATGCTTGTGCAAAAATTGACATGCACATACCGCCTATCATAGCGCGTGCATGCACCATTCGGCAGGAGTCGATGAGGGAACATGATGTTGAATTATTCTCGCGATAAAACTGAAGGCATGCACCATAATGGAGGGGGGGGGGGAGTGCCTGCTGCGTGACCCCGGATCTGAGTTACGAAAAGGCGGGGAGCTGGATAAACGGTGCAAAGATAATAGATGGGATGAAAAAAAAAGGTACCCGCAACGCCCACGCGCGGCACCCCAACATTTACCCCTTCGACATGTCTTCCCTTTGCATGCCCATTTCGGTTTCCGCGATCGTGTTGGTTTTCTTTATCCGCGATCATGACGGTTTTCTTCATCCACGATCATGACGGTTTTCTTCATCCGCGATCATGATGGTTTTCTTTTAGGTAGCAACGACACGGGTATCTTCGACGGGTCGACCACAACATTTTGTCTAGTTATGCTGATCTTCAACATGCTGGCGAAGGCGGTATCGATCTACCTTTTCTTGATATTGCACAAGGAGATGGAAGCTGGCTCGATCCACCCTCATGAGCATTTGGGAGGTGCTAAGCAGGGCCGCGACTCGGCAGGTGGTGGTTCAGCGTATGACATGGGGCTGATGTCTCCCACCAGAGAAAGCAAAGGTCCTATTGGGTCCCCCGACGGTAAGCCGGACTTTAACCGTTTTAGTATACTGCAAAATCAACCTACACTATTTCCAAGTAGTCTGTCCCCCAAAACGCGGCTGCAGTTCTAAAGGGGTTGACGTCTAAAGCACCACAACATACCAGGTGTTCGTTTAAAAAATGAAGTTATTTACCCCGGTGGTATCGTGATAAACCTCGTAACTACTCAAGTGTGATTTCGCGAGTTCAAGTCCCTCCAGGGGATTTTTTCTTGTACAAAACTTGACATGCAGAAATCGCCTATTGTGCGTATGCACAATTCGACGCAAGTCGACGAGGGAAGAAAATGATTAACCCTTCTCGCGATAAAAGTGAACGCGCCGTAGCGGGGAGGGGGGAGGGGCGCCTGCTATGTGACCCCGGATCTAAGTTACGAAGAGGGAGGGAGCAGGACATAAAGTGCGAAGGTAGTAGATAGGAAGGGACAATATACATACAAATAGCCAAAGCAGGGCCGCCTGGCGTGTGAAGCGAGCCGCCCGTCAATCTGAACTCGTCGGCGTGCCATATGCACTGCTACATACCTGGTAGCACGATGTGTTAGACGGTTCAACAATAGTACCGGTGAATGGCCGTCACACCGTATAACCCTGTGGAGCATTCCCCCTTGGCAACCGTGATCGATCTGATCGCATTCAAGGTTCAAGCTTTCTAAATGCTTATCGCGGGACAGGCATACTATCACCTCTTGTCTCGCCGACCACCTACAACTGTCCTGACAGCAGCCAAATTCCACGGAATACAATTTCTTTCGCTTCGATATGAGGTTGAAAGTTGACGACAAGAGAACTGGCTCACCCAGCAAACAATTTCTACAGACACGTTCTCGCGGCTGAAATATTTTGTTCGACAGTGCTTGAGGCTGAAGTGTAGTCAAGGTGCAAGGTCTCAAGAACCTTCGACTTATCCTCACGCTCATCGTGTTGGCACTCTCTCGTCCGCTCTTGGAGCAGGAAGTGTGGCCAGTGCCGGAAGTGGAGCATCCTTCGCACTTTCCACAGCCGGTTGAAGGACCGGAGGGGTTCTGGCCGCCAAATCAATTGCTTTGAAATAGCATGGCCTTCTCGTCACAGGAAATGCAATTGCCTGAAATAGCATGCATGGCTTGTACAAAATTCCCTGTCACGGGGAGGGCACGCTAGAAAGTACATGCCCTACGCTCAACTTTTTCGAAGTTCGGTAGTAAAGATACCATGTGCACGGTGGAGGTGTACACAGCCGGTTGAAGGAGCGGAGAGCTTCCCGATGCCAAGCAAAACATCTTGATAGAAGTTCAACTTGATCGAAGTTCGATTGTAGAGATACCGTGTGCATGGTGGGCGATGTGCACTGACGAGGTGTAACAGGCTCGGGCGAGGGCAAACCACAGCGGAGCTACTCACGATAACATTCCAGGAGCTTCGTATGTGGCCGTGGGTGGTTGTGGTTGCTTGATTTCACTAAGAAGTCCGACTACTATGACGTCGCATTGCCTTTTGGGCGCGCGTTTGATTTCCCGCGCAGTTGGAATGATGTGATGTCACACATTCTTCTGAGCGCGCATCATGAAAGCATAGCTTTCGCTGCCATTCCGGGGGGACGCTCTTCTTGGTGAAGTTACTACCCTAACAATACAATGATGCTGTAGAAGATGGAAGCGAGGGTATCGTGACGGCACATGTAATTTTTTGTCAGGACGACAACGCAGAAGTTCTCCTGGCCGCCCTGTTTTTTCTCTGTTGTCACGCCTTTGTGCAGCTCTGCGTTCAGCTCAAATCTCGGAATGAGGACGAACGGACGAACAACCGCCGGAGCCAGCAATGGCCCAGAAGGGGTTCCAATGTTTGGTTCAAAATTTATTAGGTGCCAGACGCGCACCTGAAATCGCTGTCCTTCAACGCACCCCAATTGCCACAACATCGAGGTTTTGAGGGGAAATACTGACCACCCCACCCACCCTGCTTTTAACACAACAACACTTTCTGCGTTTACAGCCTTTACGAATGGAGTCGCCACCCCGCTGAGCATGCACTCAGCGCCGGGGTGTTTTATGCCCGGTGAGCCCCTCCTGCTTCGGGGCAGGAGGCCTCAACTAATCCAAAATACTTGCTATAATGTAAATGGTCGGTGAAGGCGCAGAAGAATAGTACAGGAATTCGGCGGGAACAAGGGCCATGTGGGCAAGCGCAACCATCAATCGCAGAAAAGGAGGCGGAACTCCTGGTGTTTGTTGCTGCAGAACCTTTTTGAAAAACCGAGGGGGGGGGGGGATCAGCACTAATTATGCGCACCTCAAATCGCGAGAGCGAAGATGAACACCCGCGTACCGCGGTGCCATCATCGTCGTCGCGTTTTTTTTGTCACTACACTTCTTCAAGACTTGCAAGATAATATTGGCTTTCTCGGATTCCTCTGTCAACAATGCAAATGTTATTTGTACGTGCCAGCTTGTTCAGAGAGCCGCTGACCACAAAAGCACCTGCTAACCTGCGAGCCGGGCTAGAACTATGAACTGGCGGATAGAAGTACAACGATAATAATAGATGCCGGCTGGAAAATGGCAAACAAATCGAAAACTGCGCCAAAGAAAGGAGTTTTACTATTGCGAAACTGACCCAACTCTAATTCCAAGTAATTTGTTCCCAAAACAACATCGGCGCAGTTTTAAGGGGACAGGCACCATCTGCACCATCCCTAGAGCCGTGCGACAGGTGTGGAAGAACAGCAGCATCCAGAAAGAGCGTACCGGTACACCTTTTTGCATTTTTTCCATACTTTATCCTATATGTTTTCTTGCCGGACTTGCATATACTACCGGTACTACAGCAGTACTGCTGTCGAGGTTATACTTAGGGCGGCGACATGTGGTGAGCGCAGCGCACCACAGCGCACCACGGGTCGGAGGGCGTGGTGCGGCCCCGCACCACGAGCCGGAGGCGAGGTGCGGCTCCTCGCCAGGGGCCCCCGGAGGGCCCCCGGAGGGCCGCCGGAGGCCGCTGCCCGCGTAGGGCCCGCCGGAGGCAAAACTTTGGACATGTAGGTTTAAATACACTCAAAATGTGCGTCTTACCCACTCTTTTACCCCCTAGTAGGCATGAATGTATCGAGCAGCACCGCAAAAGGTGCCACAAAAGCTTACTCCTGAGGCGAAAAAGACCCCCAAAAAAATGGCGAAACGGACCCTATAATTTTATTTCGCCTTCGGCGAAAACATCCCCGCACATTTTTGTTCGCCTGCGGCGAAAAGAGGTGCGGTCCTCAAAAGTAGATGTGCGGCAATCCGCACATTGCCTCCAGCGGATGGTACGCAAAGCGAAATTCTGACGGGAAAAGTGCGCCAGCGCACCGCCGCACCGCCTAAGTATAACCCTGCTGCTATCTGATCACTGATCCTGATCATGTATGTATGTGCCGCTGTGTGCTGTACGCGAGTGCTATGTTCGATATATTTTTCTGTGAGTTCAACGAAAGAAACTGGTTGATACAAGCTGAGTGATACGTGACGTGTGCTCTACAGCCTCTCTTGAAGGACGTGGAGAAGTGAATTTCCCGATAAAGTAGGCGAAGATCGAGGACCGACGGCAGTATAACACCTGTATCCGCTACGTATGATAGCGCAGCAGCGACGCAGCGCGCACCGGCGCAACGGCTGGTACTTTTTCTTTTTTTTTTGATACAGGGGGTTTCCAATGTTTGGAAGCATTATAGGACAGGGGCGATTTTTGGATTTTAAAGTGTTTGGGCGCGCCTCGAGCACACACCAGACAGCACACAGCAGCGCGCTCCAGCGCGACGACCAGACCACCACATCACCAGCCAGTGGCATAGAACGGATGGTTTACATTCTGTCCAGTTAGCTGGCCAGGAATCGAACAGCCAGAGGCCATGGCTGCGCTGAACGCCAACCCTTTTGATGACCTTCTTTCATCCCACAGTGTCTTCGTCTCCCCCAATGTAATGCAAGCGGCCGACACGCACACGGCGACGCATCGATACGGACAGCACACCGACGATCGATATAGCAGCAGCCAAGCCAAGGACCTCGACGGAAACCAGAGCGTGGGATCTCACAACCAAAGCGGTGAGGGTACAAGGTGGGGTGGAGAGGAATATCCTGATGGATATGTGAAAGAGTTGTTTGTTGACCACCCTGAGAGGGAGCTTACCCATCACACCACAGTGCAACAAGCGCACCAACATCAGCAACATCAACCACAACAACAACACCAACAACAACGACGACTTCAACAGCAACAACACTCAGTACGAGGACAGCAGGGTGATGCCGATGCTGTTGCTTCACCGCCAGCACAACTTCCCGCGCAAGATGGTAGCGACACCTGGGAAGAGCGTAGGGACGGGGGGGCAGTCGCCGGCAGCTACAGGGACGGCAACAACAACAGCTTCGATGCCGACAGCTCGTGGCAAGCGCCTGACTTTCACAGAAGGCCATCGTCGGCCCACAGCCCAGAGGACGAGGACGACACTCTGGTAAGACACGACGATGCACCTTCACCAACAGCAGCAGCGGCTGCAGAACCAGGACCCTCGTCAGCGTCGCATTCTTTCGAGGACCAGCCCATTCGAGGCATGGTGGGCGGCAAGGAAATGTCCCTCGACGATCTCATCGCTCAGGGCGAGCGGCAGATGCAAGAGGCGCAAGCGCAGGCCAAAAGCGCCTCGGCCAGGCCGCCCGCAGTCAGCAGACCTAGCCCCCCCCCGGCAACTCTCGCTGCCGCATCACCTCCTGGCGGAACTCCCGCCGCCGCAGCTGCCCCCACTGCGCGCCGAAGATCTAACATAAACGCCTCCGCCGAAAGAGACCATTCGATGTCATCCCCGAGAGAAAACGCCTTCCAAAAATTAGAAACCCAGAACAGGGATCCCAACGGCAGCAGCCGGAGAGGACCAGCCGTGCGCCACAGCGCTGAGATGGGAGGGGCTGTAAGGGGAGGTCCAGGAGATGGAGGTGGTGGTGGTGGCAGCGGTGTGCGGTCGTCGGTAACATCGACCACCGGAGGCGGTGGTGGCTGGGGTGGTGGTCGCGGCGGCAGTAGTGTCGCCGGCGGGGGAGGGCTCCGGGCAAGCAACTCTGCGAGGAGCGCTTCTTTCGCAACGAGCTGGTCCGGGGGAGACCCCGAGCAGCAGCTGCGGCATATCTCCATGGGCGTTGTACCCGCGATGGCCGGGGGCGGGGGGGGAGGGGAACGGGACGGGGACCTGGCAGAACGGAGGGAGGAAGAATCAAGAGAGGAGAGAGAGAGAAGGGAGTTTTTCGAGCTGGAAATGGAGCTGTTACGGGAAGAGGAGGAGGGGGCGGAGAGGGAGTGGGGCGAAGAGGGGGAAGCGGGCAGGGGACCGGAGAGGGACGGGCAAGAGGGGGGCAACTTTTGGGGTAGGGAGCCCAAGGGAGGGGGGGGGGAGGCAGGAGAAGGGCGGGGGGAAAGCTTGGCGGAAGGGCTTGGGTTTAGGCCATCGGGGGCTTCAATTGCTGGGTGGGTTTTTGTAGTGAGATTTCTGTTGGCTATGATACTCGTAGTACGAAAGGTTTTACTGTTTTCGATCAAAGAGGCAACATCAGCCGCCGACGTAAAAGTAAACTTTGCTGTAGCGCCGTTCCTGTGCCTGTTATTGGTCGGGTAGGTTGTGGTGTGCGGTGTTTATTCTGCGCCCCGGACGGTTCTGTTTTGGCTTTCCCGATGAGGCGTGGTTGTATAGCTGGTACCAGGTATGTCCGAGCAAGCAGCACACAGCAGTATATGCTGTCTGTTCAGTAACTATTAATAATAACAATTGATATTGGGCCTATTATAGCGCACAATTACAAGGTGTACATAGTGCTGCCCAGTCTATTAATAAGTGGTATGATACAATGGTAATGGTGGCGACAACTAAAACCCACGCTCGCTTGCATTTGCATTCTTGCGTGCTTGCACCACGATTCCATCCCGTCCTTGGCCAGGCACATGGGGTGGGGGGGGACGAGCGACAACGTACACCATGCCGGCGCTGGACGGTACCAAGCCTTCTCCCAAGAAGCAGAGCTTATTGCGGACGAGAATACCGGCAACGCAACGCGAGTACCGCAGGACTCGCGGGTAAAGGAAGACCGCGCAGCTTCTTCGCCGCCCCACGACGACCTTCACAGTAACCCTCCCAACGGAGCTAACGAGCCGACTTGGGGACGCGAGGGGGTACGAAGACCGGAAGGCTCGGAGCAAAGCAGACCTCGGGTGGGACTAAGGTTTCCTAGAGAGGTTCCTAGAGGAGGAGTGGCGCGCGAGGGGTATGGGGACGCCCCAATCGGCGGAGCTGAACAGGACGATGAGGAGACCCGGGAGTGGGAGGAGGACGACCACCGCGACTGGTCTGGTCAAGAGCGAGATGGGTGGGGGGGGGAAAGCGTGCGGTGGAATGCCGGTAACCCGGAGGTGCGGCAAGATTCCGGTCAAAAGCGGCCCAACGGCGGCGGCGGCGGCGGTGGCGGTAGTGGCGGAGACACGCTCGTCGGAAGAAGATCGGCGGGGAGAGGGGCTGGAGGCGAGTTAAGGAGCGCTTCGGCGCGAGGAACACGTACCCCTCTGCCGCCGCCGCCGCCGCCGCCCCCTGCGATGGGAGCAGCAGCCCTTGGCGAAGATGCACCGCACCACAATGGTGGCGCCGCGGGAAGACGAGAAAGGTTCGAGGAGGGGGGGCAGGAGGAGGAGGATGAGTTCGGAGATAATCAAGCTTGGGGAGAAGTGGATGCCACGGACGAAAGGGCTTCGGGAGCACCCCTCAAGCGCGGCAATAGCGCCGGCGGCCACGAGAGGGTTTCTGGGGGCGGGAGAGGCAACGCGAGCGAGCCGTGGCCAAGACCACCTCAACAACACTCTATGGCAAGCGTAGGAAAAGCGCCGCAAGGCGCCCCCCCCCAGTCTAAGCTAGTGCAGAGGGTGTTTGGGAGGCGGGGGAGGGGTGGGGGGAGGGGTAGGGGTAGTGGCGGACGAGGAGGGCGCGGTGGAGCTAGAGACGCGGAGGGCACTCAAGAGGACGAGCGGGAGCGAGGGGGGGGGGCAGAGAGCTGGGCGTTGCAGGCGGAGCTGCAAGGGAAGCTCCAAGAGTTGGAGGAAGAGGTACGCGCTTTCTGTTATAGTCTGTCGTTTTTTGGGGGGGCAGGCGAGGGAATTTTTGTGTTGATATCCGTTAGTTGATCAACCAATGGGACGTTCACCAACGACGGAACAGCGGACAGACGGTGTTGGACGGCCTGCCCTAGATGGCAGGCCCGCAACGCCTGAGCTCTTTTCGACCACTCAGCCATCAACGCGATATAGCATCGTGGCAGAATCCAGCGATGTCGGGCTCGAACGTACATATCGATAAAGCCATTATTTTCATGTTTGGCTGTCCTCAAGCTCCATGGTATGCTAGACCTTATCCCTCGTTATCCACCCGCGGTCTTCGTTGTCCTGTGCTCCGTAACCTCCCCGCCCCTCCCATTGACGTCGCAGATCGCGAGATACAAGGAGGAGAATGAGCGGGCTCGAATGGCACGGCGGAAGCAGGAGACCGCCCTCTCGGAGGTCATGCAGAAGCGCCAGGAGGTGAAACCCCCGTCCAGTTGCCTCGCCCTATAGTAGTATACAGCAGTACCTTAATTCGGGTTGCCTCGCCCTATAGACTATACAGCAGTACCTTAATTGGAGTTGCCTCGCCCTATAGTAGTATACAGCAGTACCTTAATTCGAGTTCCATCGCCCTAGACTATACCACAGTACCTTAATTCGGGTTGTATACAGCAGACAGTACCTTGCGTCGTTTCGGTGGAAGATGGGGCTTGCATCGTTGGATGTTCGATGTTTCCGACGCGTGCTACGACAAGGGTACTGTACCTCTTTTTGGCCAAAATTGTTACCGACGATAGGGGTACTGTACCTCTTTTTGGCTTTTGGCCAAAATATTTCTAGCTGACAAAGCTCCTCTCCTGAGTAACTACCCTATATCGTTGGGATATCATTTGGCTTGTGCGATACTATTCGTTAGTGTATATACCTACGTAGGCCATGGGATTGTTCGTCGGGTTAAGCGTACATTTTTGATCAAAAGTCAGTGTTTAGGTTAGGTATAAAGCTCATTATAAAGTGTGGAACCTCAGAAGAATTGGGTCATTCCCTACCGTAGCTTGCGACCCCCCCCCTCGTTTTTTGGTTTTAGCGGTACCCGAGATGGTGGTCGAGTTGGATCATATTGTGCGGAGTGGAGAACCTTAACTGCGTGCAAGGGGGATGATATCACGTAGTGTGTATATGGTAAGGCACCCACGAGGCAGTTACATAGTATCCCCATCGCTGTCTCTGGAAGTGGCCACACCAGAAAACAAATAAATTCATTCGAAGCTGTCATCCGATATGTAAGAAAGTACGCACAAGATGCGGAAGTCCGCCTCACAAGTGGTTCGTAGTAGGATGCAGTTCACCCTTCATGCGACTCGTCGAACACCTCACGGCGCTTCGCGCTTGGTGCACGCGATTTCTGCCTGGTCGGTGAAAACCCGACCTTCTCCGTCCCGGCATTGTAGGGATGCGAGGGTCAATGGTCACATGACTACGGCTCTGCATGAAATGAGTACCCCCCCCCCCCCCTTGCAGCGCTCGGAACGGTCGCACCTTGTGTTGGTTAGAAAGCACACCTTGCGAACGGCACAGACCTCGGTGGTGCCTCTTACGTTTCGTATTGTGCAATATCGCCGCGTAGAAACTCTGTTAACGTTACCGCGTCACTTCGTTAACATTATCGGGAAGGTGCGAGAGTGGGCGGAGGCGGAGCGGACGGCGGTAGAGAGCTGGTGCGCGGAGCAGAGGCAGGCGGCTGCGAGGGAAAAGCGGGCGGTTCTGAAGCAGGTGCGGTGCTGCTAACCCCTTGAGAGCTTGCACTCACGTTTTTAGGGACACATTACTTGAATTTTTGTGTGGGATACATTTTGCAGTAGTAGAAGGGTTAGTGTGCCCCTATCACTCGTGCCTGTGTCGTTTGCCACCCTCGAAAGAGGAACGTTGCGGTCTCCAGCAAGCGTTTGCGGCTGTACTCTTAGCGCCACGTGCCTTGTGACCGGGGGGGTGACCAACATGGCCCCGGCTGCCTCGGAAGAGGCTGGGCCTGATTTGTAACCGCAGGTTAGATGTTAGGAGCATGAGCTATTGTTTCTGCGTAATTATTATTGCCATCATTGTTATTTTTGTCATCATCGTCATCGTGATCATCATCATCATCATTACCACCACCACTATCATCAACGTCGTCATCATCATCACTACCAGCACCACCAGCACCACCACCACTACCACCACCACCGCCACCGCCGGCTCGCTCGCTCGATGGCTATATCGAAGCGCAGATACACGGCGGCGTTTCAT
>JAYJMJ010000375.1:244465-256255 GCA_036873875.1 Laminaria ephemera
CCCCGTCCCCCCCCTCGGTGGCGCGGAACCATTTCTTCTTCGGGGCCATCGCAGCTCTCGCCGCTTGCCCCCCTCCCCGCCCCCGCCCCCTGTCCCTCCTCCCCCGTGTAACCTAACGCCATCATAACCGAAACCCCTGCTTCCCCCGCCCCCGTGCGGCCTCCACTGCTGCTGCTGCTGTAGCCGGCGCTTTTGCATAGTCATGAGTACTATAAACACTGCCGCGCCTCCTATGCACATGCCTACACCGACCCCAAGAGCAAGGTCGACGCTGCCAGTGCGAGGGCGGAGCGTAGCCGTGCTCCCGATATTGGTGATGGATGCTGATGAGGAGGAGGAGGGGGGGGAGGGGGAGGAGAAGTTCCCCGGTTCGCCACGGCGTGGCGGGTCTGGGGGGGCGATGGCGGCCGAGCCCACGGCTCGACACTGCTGGTTAAATGAGCACGTTCCCGTCCAGACCGCCTGTTTTGAAACGCGGAAGACGTAACGTGAGGTAACGTGGGGTAACGTGCGGTGACGTCTGGTAACGTGAGGTAACGTGGGCTAGCGTGAGGTAACGTCGGGTAATGTGAGGTAACGAGGGGTGACGTGGGGTAACATGAGGTAACGTGGCGTAACATGAGGTAACGTAAGGTGATGTGAGGTAACGTGGGGTAGCGCGAGGTAACGTCGGGTAACGTAATGTAACGTGACGCAACGTGGGGTAACGAGAGGTGACGTGGGGTAACGGGGGGTTATTCACCAACACCAACAACATAACAACACCAACAACACGACAACAACAAAACAACAAAAACAACAACACGACTACAACACGACAAACAACAACAACAACTAATACTTACCTGGTAATTAGTTGTTTGTTTCGGGCTGGTTTCGGGGAGGGACGGGGGGGTTCGGGAAGAAGATATGTGACGCGATGATAAAACAGCTTCCATGCATTCAAGAATGCATAAACACAATGCATAAAACATGCATTCAAATGCAAAAAATAAAATAAAATACATAAAAATGCGTCAAAATGGATAAAAATGCATAAAATATAGTGCATGCTCAACAATCGGTACAGCGGCCGCACCTGCTCGAGGCAGGAGACGTAGCCCCACCCCCACACTGCCCCCGCGCACTCCTTCATGCACGCCTCTTTGTCGTCGAAAACCCGCTCGGCCTCGTCGGGGCAAACGTACCCCCCCGGGGCGGCGTCATCCCGGGGATACCACAGGTTACAGGCCGCCTGTCAGCACAATTTCAGCGGAGAGACAGAGAGAGGGAAGGTTAATTGCCGCTTACCAATCAGCAAAAAGGGCATAAACACCGTAGACTAAGTACATTACCGCGTACCATCGGTAAAAAGAGCATACCAACGCGAATAGGCGCTTACCAATGAGCGACGAGGGCATAAACGTGTAGAATAAATACGCAATCACCGCTTACCATCGGCAAAAAGAGCATAAAAAACGCGAATTACCGATTTTACCAGATACTGGTCCCAATCAGCAAAACGAACATAAAAAAGGGGTAAAATTATGTTACCGGATACCACTGTCATCCGACTCGCGCGCGACTACCAAGCAACTGATCTTGCACGCCGGCTGGTACGTGTCGGAAAGCACCTGTCAAGGAGACGCAACTTTCGGGCTGGGTAACTACAAACACGTATACAGTGAGAACCCCGACTTGAGAGAGGCCAGGTTAAGAGAATAGTACAGTTAAGAGAGGGCAAATCGGCTGGGACCAAAAAAGCAATTATTTGGAATTAGTATAGTTTTTTTTTGCAGAGAGAGAACGCTAGTAAAGAGAGGCATTTTCGGCCCGGACCATACCTCTCTTAAGCCTGGGTACCCACTATTACAGTACCGCTTATCGTGCGGCAAAAATGGCATAAAACGGGTAGACGAAATATGTAATTACCGCACACTAATCGGCAATAAGATCAACTTCAACTAAAATATGCTACCTGGTACTGTATTTACCGCGTACCAATCGGACATAACGAACGCCTACCACCCTCATCCGACTGTCGCGCGCGATCATCATATCGAGCACCTCACCTTGCACGCCGGCTGGATAAGTATTAATGCGTATAACTACCGCTTATCAATTGGCAACAAGAGCATAAAAAGGGTAACTGTTAATACGTGTAATAATTCCCGCTTATCAATCGGCAACAAGAGCATAAAAAGGGTAACTAGTAATACGTGTAATAAATACCGCGTATCAATCGGCAACAAGAGCATAAAAAGGGTAACTAGTAATACGTGTAATAATTACCCCTTATCAATCGGCAAAAAGGGCATAAAAAGGGTAACTAGTAATACGTGTAATAATTACCGCTTATCAATCGGCTAAAAAAGGGCATAAAAATGGTAATAATGACCGGTTGCATAGTCATCCATCCGACTCGCGCGCGACTATCATACCCAGCAACTCACCTTGCACGCTGTCTGGTAAGTGTCGGGAAGCGTCACAGTCAAGGAGACGCAACTTTTCGGCTGAGCAACTACAAACACGTATATTACCGCATACAATCAGCAAAACGGCATCAAAATGCTACCTCTAATTACTAACACCAGCTCACCACCCTCATCCCACAAGTAATAACCACCCTCCCACTGCCGAGCAACTGACCTTGCACGCCGGCTGGTAAGTGTCGGGAAGCATCACCGTCAGGGAGACGCAACTTTCGGGGTTTGCTCGACAGTCAACCGCCGGACCAGCGCCAAACAGGAACACGCCGGACTCCAAGACCGGCCTTAAGTCCTGCCCCACGTACTCCAGTTCCTTCGAGCTCAGCTCAAACGTAACCTCCAGTTTAGTACATGTCCACGAATAAGAAATAATATATTAAGAATAAGAACATTAGGCTCACTTTATGGGGGACGCTAAGAAATTGAGATAAAGAAATCGTGCTCAGCGGCGAGTTCCTTCGAGGTCGGCTCGAACGTCACCGATATTAATAATAATGATAATAATAATAATAATAATAAAAATAACAATAACAATAATAATCGGAACAACACCAATAATAATCGGTCGCGGAGAGCAAACAACCATTGCACACATTGGACACATGAGATCGCTGTTCGTGATCTATGTCAACCAAGGCAGATAGATCCATGGCCTGTATGACATGCATGGCCTAAATCATGTTGCCAGGGTGTGGAGCCGTATGATCTGCATCGTCTAGCACATGTTTGCTTGGTTGGATCTGTACTACACAGATCCTGCACGATACCGGTATATAATAACGACAGGTGTAGGACCTCTGTACCAGGTAGATGATCTAGATCGTGATCTGTCCAATCTGTGCACCATTGTGATGGTGTCACTGCTCCTGCCATCGATCGTTACACTGTGACCATTACAATGCGACTGCCGCAAAAGCACCAAAAATAAGCAAAAACAACATGGCAAACGAACTATAATTGAAACCGACAAAAAAAAAAAACGAAATGTTAAACTGAACATGAGAATGAAAACGAACATTACTCTTATAACAGGTACGTATATATGACAAAAAAAAAAAAAAAAATCAAAGTGAAACATAAAGCGAAAACCAGAACGAAAATGAAAATGAACATTATCTGAGTACGAGAATGAAAAGTAGTACGGGCACCTCGTGTGAAGATAAGAATGAAAACTAATAAGAAAATTAAAAAAGAAAACGAAATCCAAAACAAACACCAAAACATGTACCAGGTACCATTTTTGCATAGACGTGCGTACGTACCTTTTTCGTCTCCCCCGGCGACAGGCTGACTTTGTCGAAGCCCTTAAGCAGCTTGTACCGCGGAGCCACCTTCCTCACAAGGTCCGTCGCGAACAACAGGACGGCATCATCGCCCGCCACTTTCCCCGTGTTCTTGACCTGCAAGCTAACCTGAAGAAAAAAACAGCGGCCATGATCGTAGGTAGGAGCGTCTGTGTTGGCGGCAACGTAGGGTCATTCCTGACGTACGCAACAAAGCACGATTCGTGAGAACAGGTTTTTTAACTTTAGAACGCAAAGTGAAACGCAGCAAGCGTCATTATGGTCGGTTCGACCGACTATTTATACGACAAAACAACAAAACAATCAAAATGTCGAAAAGAATAACTGTTGCAATGATGGAATACAGCAGTACTGTGTGGCACAAAATGTGTGGTACAAAATAAAAAAACACATTCCGTGGTCGATGGTTTATTATTTACGGGGGACCTTAATAATCTAGTAATGAGGAGTAATCTAGTAATGAGGAGTAATCTAGTAATGAGGGGTAATGAGGACCAAATATGGTTAGTAAAAACAGTGGAATACATAGGTTTTTGTGTCCATCGTAGGTTCTGATTACTATGGTTTACTATTAATAGTTTGTGGGTAGGGATATTACAACGGTCAAACGGTCAACCAATTAATCAATTTTTATAAAAAAAACAAAACTACACTACAGCTGTGAGATCGAGGATTTCGTTGAAACTCATCTTTGCAAGCTGTGTGTGATACTCCGATCGCGCGTGTTACGGGATGTGTATTTCCTCATGACGGATTATTGGTCGGCGACTCCCCTTAGTACTAGTTAGCACCAGGGTCAACAGTTTTGTACCAGTACCAGGTACCAGGTAGTTATTAAGAGACGATATTGGCACAATGGACCAACCCCCCCTCCACCGCGCGCGCGCCTGGTCCTGCCCTCTACAGCGCAACCGGCGGCACTCACCGTGAAGGTCTGGCCCTCGGTGATGGTGTCCGGCTTGACCTTGAGGTCCGTGTACTCGAAGGATGTGTAGCTTAGACCCTCCCCAAACCACCACTCTACATCACACTCTCCCTCACCGCCGTCCTCACTCTGCATATCATACAAAAGTACAACATATCATACCGGTATCATGCCACGTACAGCGTACAGCAGTGCATGCCATTAGTTAAGCGAGCGGGAATAAAAATGCTGAAAAAATATAAATATCCGCTGTCCTGATTCTACAGCAGCAATGCATGGCATTAGCTAAACGAGCGAGAAAGATACGATTAAGATCTTGTTGCAGCGCACATCAATCAATAGGAGCATATGGGTATGAGACATGGACGTCTCTAGACCAGCAAAAAACAAGGCAAACTTGGGCAAACCAGAAAAAAAAAAAAACAGGTTGTTAAAGGGTCGCTCCGGAGTCGGGAGGGAGAGGGAAGCGTTAAGATGAGAAAGTCAAACCGTCGAGAGCTCGTACGTATGTATGTATGGGCTCTGAGTTTCTCGATTGGCCGTCGAGAGCTCGTACGTATGTATGTAAGGGCACTGAGTTTCTCGATTGGCCGTCGCGGCTTTCTGAAACCCTAGGGAAGTGTTGGCGAGTGAGGGTTAGGGTCCGGTACAACATATACAACACAGGGGGGTGGCAGAAGAGCGACACCGTTGCCCGAAACGAGATACCTGGTACGAATCTAGGGCAGTAGTAGTAAAAGCTATCGTTGACCGAGGAAGCTGGCACCACAACACCACAAGGTCACTCAATAGAGGATGGCACGAACGCAGAGACAGCTCCGCCCCGCCGCGCCTCACCGTTCAACACTATCACAACGCAAGTTGCGCTGAGGCTAGAGTACCTGAGACTACTCGTACGAGTACACAGCACATCACTGCTGCCACTTACTGCAATGTCACACATCAGGCTACGCGGCTGCTGCGTGCAGTGCTGTAGTTACATACACCAAACGACTGCGTCATTGAGCAGCGACTAGATGGCCACTGGACTACTGCTGTAGTGCGTACCAATCTCTAACAGCAGTGCACTCACTGTACATAAGAAATCCCAAAACATCGCTGTGCACTTTTTACATCCTAAATTCCAACACATCTGACCTGACACTTTTCGCTGACCGGCCGGTGGTACGGCATCGGAATGTTCCCGGAATACCGCGGATAAGTCATCGGTAGCCTTCCTGAAGGGTTCACGGAACCGAACAGCACCTCAGCCACGGCTTGTCCCCCCGCTGGACCCAACAAATACGTGTGCAGCACGGCGTCCACCTGGGCAGGCGCGGTGGGGATAACAAGGGGGGCGGGGGGAGGGACATCATATACATTTCTTGCCGGGCAGTCAGGATATACCTATCGATTGTACAAGATAACGGAAGGCGACCAGCAGAAGCGGTGTAGAATACCTAAATCAATATACCTGGTATACCGAATCGTGTTTTTATGTCACGAATCGTGTTTTTTTGCGTTCGTCAGGAACGATCCTGTAACCCCAACCGCAACGCTAAAACCAACCCTAACTCCTCTTACCACTCTCGGCAGGGTCACCCAGCAACCGCGGTCTCCCATCTACGAGCGCCAAGACCATGGGGGTGGTGTCGTCGGAAACTCTTCTGACCTCCTTCACCTAACACCGCGATGCCCTCCTACCCTCACCGTGAGCCTAACTCCAACCTTAACCCTTAACCTACCTCTAACCCTAACCCCAAAGGTATTCCTAACCCTCTTACCATTCCCGGGAGGTCGACCAGCAACCGCGGTCCCCCCTCCACGAGCGCCAAGACTATGGGGGGTGGTGTCGTCGGAAACTCTTCTTAGCTCCTTCACCAACAAAGCGAGGCCGACGGTCGCCGTAGCTACCCCTAACCCTGGTCTTCAACCTAAACCCAACACTAAATCAACCCTAACCCCAACCTTAAAACACATGAACTCATCCACAGCCCCTCATCCTAACCCTAACCCTAACCCTAACGCTAAACCAACCCTAACCCCAAACCAACCCTAGCCCCCGCTAAACCTATCCGCAGCCCTCACCCTAACCCTAAACCTAACAGTCAACCAACCCTAACACTAAACCAACCCTAACCCCAATTCAACCTCAACCCTAAAGGTATTCCTAACCCTCTTACCAATCCCGGCAGGTCACCTAGCAGCCGCGGTCTTCCCTCCACGAGCGCCAAGACTATGGGGGTAGTGTCGTCGGTGACTTGTCTTAGACCCTTGACGAACGAAGCGATGCCCGGCGGCAGCTCTAGCTGCGAGAGGTCGCCATTTTTCTCGGCATAGGCGGGCTCACCCACGCACGCCACAATAGCGTCGGCCGAAAACGCCTGCCAAGGGATGGGGGGAACCGTTCAAGATACTACAGAGACTACGAGGCAGATAGAGAGCGGCAGCGGACATAACTACAGACATAGACTATTCATAGCTAATAACTAGATATACAGACTATTATATAGGCTATTCATAGCGATTAATATTAAGATAGTATAGCTGTCGCTAGGAACTCGTGCAGCAGGATATTTGTAATGCTAATAACTACAGATACAGACTATTATATAGGCTACTCATACTTTGTAGCTATTAATATTAAGATAGTATAGCTGTCGCTAGGAACTCGCGCAGCAGGATATTTGTAATTTCCACACAAGTTCTCGTCGGTCGAAAAACCAAGGTGTTATTCCGGTCGAAAAGGCCTTTTCAATCAAGTGATTTGGATTTTCCCACTTTTGAATAGCACCCTATATTGGCCGTCAAGATTAGAAACTCGCATTCGCTCGTAAAAATAGTCTAAAATCGTCTATGTAGACTATTACGGAGGACCAAATCGTTTTTTTTTCAAAACGTGTTGGAATTAAACGCACGATAGCTCAAATTGACCGCATCGACCGGGCGAGCACGTGGAACGAATACAAATTCAAATCGGATATTACGCTGGTAAGTTATGGCATTTTTAGTAGTTTTCCGAGGCGTTTCCTACCAGTACTCGTTACTAGCCAATGTTGACCATTTTTTGTCTGAAATATTTGAAATAGCGTACACTTCGTACCGCTAAAAAGTATAAAAATGGAAATCGGATTTGCAGTTCCAGA
This sequence comes from Laminaria ephemera, assembly GCA_036873875.1. Taxonomy (NCBI): domain Eukaryota; class Phaeophyceae; order Laminariales; family Laminariaceae; genus Laminaria; species Laminaria ephemera. Next base: position 252,288 of record JAYJMJ010000375.1, read on the forward strand.
GATATTGCATAATTGGTACCAGGTACTTTCTCTCCAAAATGTAATAAATTTTGTGTATTTTACTCAGAAAAGTGATTTTTAGACGTACTTTCGGCCAAAATCATCAGATGATACGTGCTCGTCGACTCTGTATGGGTTTGTTCGCTTTTGCCTTTTGGCTGGTACCGCGGATACGCCCGAGCCATTCTCCATACAGAGTATGACCAACAGCAGGACGCACCCGGGCTGCGACCCACGCCCTGGGCGTGCTTGGTCTTCCCAGCCTCCGCTTCCAACCGCCTTTGCTGTACGCAAAGGGCAGATGCACGCGTGAGACTGGAGAGGCAGCGAGGCAGGAGGCAGCGAGGCATGTGGGTGGGCCTTCTACTCGGGCTCTTCACGCGTGGCTAACGGCGAGAAGGGTGGCCTCCTCGCCACGGCCAAGCTCCTCGCCTGGAGGCCTGGCACACGCTTCATGCCTTTCTTCGCCGTTATGGTCGCGGTGGGCAAGGGTGCCCTACTTTCAATACTCGTATCTCGAGAACGACTGGGACTCTCGCGGTGCTGACGAGTTTGCCCCACGCCCGAAATCCAGAGGTTTCCAGGGATACCAAATTCGGATCCTTTCGACGGGGAACTGGGGTTGAAAACTGACCCCTAATGCAAATATTGTATGATTTATATGACTATTTTTATCCTCCTCTGCCTCATCTCCAAACACATACTTTTGGCCACAAGTAGGTTTGCTTGAAAGCTGAAGTCCTTGGCTTTCTGTAGACCTAGTCAAGGTGCTATAGCACTGCCTGTGTGTCGGTGTAGATGCTTGTTCGTCGAGATAAGTATGCGTTCCTTCGCAAAAAAAACGAGAAAATAAACGTCCAAAAAAAAACAAAAATCTGGACGAAAAAAAAACAATTTTGGAGAGATTTGATACCTGGTATGGTCCTCCGTAATACTATGCTTAGGTTTATAGACTATTCATAGCTATTGATATTGCTATTAATAGTCTATTTAGACTAATATGTGACAGACTAAACTATAAACTCGTTTGGGCTGGTCGGTGTTACTTGCCGGGTTACTTGTGCGGTGGCTAATTACTTTTTCTTCACTCTTGAAGAGTTTTTCGTTTTTCCCCCGTCTTCAGCTTGCGACACCAAAGGGATTTCAAGCCAACCACATCCCGAAGGGGAAGCTTGTATAGACTATTCATAGCTATTAACAGTCTATTTAGACTTAACATGTTACAGACTTAAAACTGTAAACTCGTTTGGGCTGGTCGGTGTTCGGTGTTGCTCAGTGTCGGTGTTGCTCAGTTACGGTACTTGCGCGGTGGCTACTTATTTGTCTTTAATTCTCAAGAGTTTTTTTTCAATGTCATCGTGCCCGGTATCCCTCATAGGAACGCCTGTGTTCCCCCTTTCTTTAAAGTTTTCCCTTGCGACACCCCCGGGATTTCAAGCCAACCACATCACATCCCGAAGGGGAACCTTGTCTGTACAATTCACGCGCGCTGCAATAGAGGTAGCACTTTCGGGATTTTTTGTTTCTGAATGACGGCGCTCCTTAACCCAAAATCGCCGGAATGTCGTTCTTTTTTTTTCAATCTGAAGTTTTGTATACGTAGGTGATGGGATTGTTCATCGGGTTGCACTTTCAGTTTTACTCAAAATCGTTTTTTTGGGTGAGGTTCAGAACTCCTCAAGTGAGGAGCCTCAGAAAAACAATGATACCATTCACCTCTATCGTATTAATAGCATGTGTCCTTGACACTATTATTATATTAATATTAATATTAATACTGGGGCCTATATAAGGCGGTATAGTGCCAAGGAATTTTGGCCGCCCTATATCGAGAGGCCGCCCTATTCGTATAGGTAGTCGTATTCAGAGCTACAGTCGTGCCAACCGGGTTCAACCGCCCTATATCGAGTGGCCGCCTTATTCGAACCGCCTTATATAAGCTCCACTACTGAACCTGGTTAATTACCAAGTATATGCTATTTTCAGGCCAATAAAAGGTCGAATAGCACCGGCTGAACACGCCTGCCAAGGTGCAAACGGGGATGGGGGTAGAGGTGCAACCGTTGAAGAGATCGCTTGACACAAGTCGTGAAGAAATTGACCATGCCTACGGTTAGGGTAAGCGTATCGAACTATAAATACTACAAGTGCAGTATTTTGGATCCTTTCTGTCCCTTTTATATACTGGTATACCAGGTATATATTAAAAAAAAATTGCTCATCCCATCTATTATCTTCGCACTTTTTCTTTCTCCTTCTCCCTCCCTATCAACAGTCGTAACTCAGATCCGGGGTCACTTAGCAGGCTCTTCTCCCCCCCTCCACTATGGTACGCGCCTTAACTTCAATCGCGAGAAGAATTCAGCACTTTCTCATGCAGAATTCCACTAATGTTTTCATGTAGTTTGTCCCGAAATCGAGGATGGAGTTGTAAAGAGAATAAAATGGCAAAGAACATCTGTTGAAAACGCCTGCCACGGTGTAAACAGGGAAAACGGGAGATAGAGGGAGGTACAGATGTAGAAAGCGTCTCAACGCAGATATCGAGAGGAAAAAGTCATCACCTACACGTGTATACTGTAGTACAAGGTTTCCCTTCGGGATGTGGTTGCCCTGAACTCCCGGGGGTGTCGCAAGTTGACAGGGGGGACGACAGGCGTTCCTATGAGCTATAACCAGGTATAACGTAAAAAAAGCTCTTGAAAACTAAAGAAGTAATTAACCACCGCGCAAGTAGCCGGGCAACGAACACCGACCAGCCCAAACGAGAGTATAGTTGAGTTTATGTACCAACACAAGCAACAAGCACTTCATGCTCGCCGTAAGCAGCAGTACACACACCTCAATGCTCTCATGCTGACACGCAGTACCGTATGCAGCAGCACAAACAACAAAAACACCCCACCCTCACCTCGCTCAAGGCACCATCTCGATCCTTCTCGTTCGTCCCGTCCACGCGAATCCCTTTCTTGAACACCACTTCCACCTCCGGCTGATCCTTGCCTCCCGGGGATCCCTCTTTTCCATCCCCGGGAGGGGATGAACTCCCATCTTCCCCGAATTCTAGCGAGCTGTCCAGAAGACCCCGTATTCCTTGGAGTATCGTTTTGCCCTCGGTGGCCGAGAAGTCGGTCGGACCGAAAGCGCCCTGTCGAATACCGCAACAGAAACACAACAGACAGCGCAATACAAATGTAAATATATACTTCGCATAAAGGCGGGTAATACAAACTAAACTATATATTCGTGTGGGCTGGACGCTGTTACTTGCCCGGTTACTTGCGCTGTGGTTAATTTTACTTTTTCTTCAAGTTTTTCAAGAGCTGTTTTTATGTAATACCTGGAACAGCTCATAGGAACGCTTGCGACACCCTCAGGATTTCAATTTCAAGCCAACCAAATCCCGAAGGGAAATCTTGTAATTCATTAAATACCAGGTATATGGGACAATCGTTTTCAGGAGAAATAACGTTTTCAGCAGAAATAAATATGTACACTAATCGTTTTGTTCGTCGGGGGGGGGGGGGTGGTGGTTAACAATTAGAACAAAAATCCCGTGTACGGAGAGACAACATGGTCGTTATTTTCGTCATCACCGTTTTTACTTTCCAGCTCAACCGGTCGGAGGTTTCTTTACCCTCAGCGGCCTTCCGGACAAGCCGTGGTCACAGACGTCTTCCCTCCCCTGGGATCTCAACGATCCCATTTGACGATCATCGGCAGATCGGAATCTAAACACGTTTCGATCCCGTATATCAGAATCGTCGTCTGATCATTATTCCACCATTTCATTCCTTTGTCGTTGTCCCATGGGAGTCGAACCCCGCGGTATCTGTGCCCACATTTTTATTGCGCGTAAGGCTCATTCAACATTCACAGAGCTCGTCGAATATCACCCAAACACAAAAACACCAAGCAACACAAACATGTAGATGTCTTGGGGGGGGGGGGGGGGGGGGGGGGGGGGG
>JAYJMJ010000375.1:275286-285806 GCA_036873875.1 Laminaria ephemera
GTGAGGGAGCAGGGCCGGGGGGTGAGGGAAGAGGGACGAGGGGGAAGGGAGGAGGGGCGAAGGGCACGGGAAGAGGGGCGGGGGGCACGGGACTCACGAAATGACTGTGGACGCCAAGAAAGGAATCCTCGCGTGATACAAGAGTCGCGCGAGACGAGGGGGCGGCAGGAAAGGGATGGAGACAGGGGGAAGGCGGGGGAGGGGCGTGCGAAGAGAGCGCGGTCTGCTAGTAGGAGCAGCCGCGGCAAGAGCAGCAGCAGTAGCAGCAGTAGCAGCAGCAGCAGTAGCAGCAGCAGCAGCGAGGGCCCTAAATCTAACGCCAGCAAGAGCCGCAGCCGCAGCCGCAGCCATGACCACAGGGGGAGGAGGAGGAATGGTGGGAATCATACGAGTACCCGCGACCCTTCGAGGGACACGCGTAGAAACGCGCCCGGTGCTGGGCGCAACTCTAAAGGAAATGCGCACGGAACGCGCGACACCCGCAGTCGCAGTAGATCTAGATCGAGATCGACAGGGCGGAGGCCGGGAAACCATGGAGGCAGAGAAGCAGCGTCGCAGCGAAATGATAGCAGTAGTCGTCGGGGAAACGAGAACGGACGACAGAGGCAAGGACGGAATTGGAAGCGTTAGTGTTGTTGATGTTCTACCAGGAAGTGCAGGGATTTAATTAACCCGTTCAGGACCTATGTATGGCGACCAACAACACGAAGATCGAGGCACGGACGGAATTAGTTGTAAGCGTTAATTCTACCAACGGGTGACCGTGTAGACAGAGAATCGGGGTTAGGGTCTCACGGAGATGACAGCTGTAGTCGCCGGGGAACCGAAAACGGAAGAGAGAAGCACGGGCGGAAATTGGAATCGTGAATTCTACCAACCCAAGTGCCGGCGTTAAGGCTTAGCTTACCTACTAACCCCTTTGGAAAATATCGAAAAACAGTGACGGTCTCAGGAATGGCAACGCGAAGCACCCCTGGCTGCTGGGGAAGGGTGTGTGTTCGAAGCGCGATGTTAGGGGCTGTGCGACCCGCGACCCATGCACGGATGGAATTAGAAGCGTTGATTCTACCAACTGAAGTGCCCGCGTTAAGGGCTCAACGTATCCCGTTGGGATTTCTAGGTGAACAAATATCGAAAAAAAGTGATGGCTACAGAAATTGCCACTCGAAGCACCCCGGGCTGCAAGGGTAAGGGTGTGTGGCTGAAGCGCAACGCTAGGAGCTATCCGACAGGCGCTTGTCATGTTGTTAATCGTATATACATATATATATATATATATACTGTGCTGCACGCTCTTCCAAACCGGCTGGCATATCGCACTTGTCACTTGTCGTGGTTTTGGTCGAAATAACTGGACCTCCAAAAAAGGGCTACCACCCCGGTAAGAACTGCTACTCGTACCACGTTTATGGGGACAAACAACTTGTTTTTAGTGTTGGATAAGTTTTGCACCGGGAAAATTGTTTCAAGGCTGGCACTGCTTGGGCCAATCGCACAATGATGTGCTCAAGGAATACCCGAGACCGAATAATAACTGAACGAACTCAAGCTATTACTCGATGCGTCGAGGCTGGTGTGGTATTGGAGGTGCAGATGGATGAAACGCTGGGTTTGCGACCGCCTTGATGATTTGGTTTGGGGCGCCGCCGACACGCAATTCTCGTGAGTTTGGTCGAAATAAATGAGCCCCAAAAGGCTTTTAAGGCTGGCTCAAGTTGGGCCAAGTGCACAAGGACGTGCCAAGCCCGTGGTCAAGTCGGCAAAAATAAAAGCAAGATGATGCAGATAATTATTTCGAAGATCGCACTTCTCGTTTTTGGTCGACGAAAAAAAGGGATCCCAAACGAGTCAAGGCTGGCACAAGTTGGGCCAAGCGTACAAATGATGGGCTGAAGGATTTAGCCATGACCGTGGCCAATTCGGCAAGTACCAGCAAGATGCAGATCGTAAGTTTTAAGATCGCAATTCTTCTCGTGTTTATGTTGACAAAAATGGGCCTCAAAAGGATTATATAAGGCTGGCCGCGCAAGTCGGGCCAAATTCGCCATTACACAAGCATCATGCAGATCATCCTGTGTAAATCCGAACCTACCGTCAATACAGCAGTTCATTAAACGCGCGGCGCTTATCGGAGACGCCGACAGCCGCACAAGGTGACACCTATTCGCCCTTTCTGGAAAAAAGTTGGCACTTTGGTTGGCATAAATGGGCCTCAAGGGGTTTAGGCTGGTAAAACGCAGATAGATGGGCCAAACAAAGGATGGCACCTGGTGAGCAAGATGCAGATAATTTCCTCTTGTATTCCGAATCTAGTTCATGAAACGCGCGGCGCTTATCGGAGACGCCGACAGCCGCACAAGATGGACACCTATTCGCTCTTTCGAGTGGAAACAAGATCGCGCTCATGTACGTCTCGTGTTTTTGGTCCGACATAAATGGGCCCAGGCTGGTACAGTGCACGATGATGGGCTGAAGGAATAGCAGCGTAGATCAAAACCAAAACGCAAGTAATAAGTAAACAAAAAAAAGGTGCAGATAATTTAGTTTTATTATGTTATTTTCCGAACCTAGTTCATGAAACGCGCGGCGCTTATCGGAGACGCCGACAGCCGCACAAGGTGGACATCTATTCGCTCTTTCGAGTGGAAACAAGAACGCGCTCATGTACGTCTCGTGTTTTTTGTCGACATAAATGGGCCCAGGCTGGTATAGCGCACGATGATGGGCTGAAGTAATATAGAGTAGATCAAAACCAAATCGCAAGTAACTAAGATGCAGATAAGTTAGTTTATGTTATTTTCCGAATCTAGTTCATTAAACGCGTAGCGCGTATCGGAGACGCCGACAGCCGCACAAGGTGGACACCTACTTTGCTCTTTCGAGTGGAAACAAATGCAGACGAGGGTATCATGTAATGAGCCTTACCCCTCTGGATCATCAACCAAATCACCTTCACGTATCACAGTAGCTGGATGGTCTAATTCGGCGCAACAAAAAAAACAACTCCTTTGGCAAAGCAGTTCCATAGCAAAAACCACCCTACGCTCCCAATGGCTGAGCCTGTATGACACAAGAGGAAACGTCGATCACGTGACTGTAGGCTAGTGGATAGTGGTACACAACCAACAAGGAGTTAGCTACACACAAACGTAACTAGGTGGGCGCTCGCGCTTCCACCAAGGGTTTCCCACGAACGGGAGGCGTGATGTTTTCCTACAGCTACATGGCGGGCACAACTACGGCACGCCAGTGCAGACTTTCGCACATAGCGCCTCTCGCTCAAGACGAGTCTTCCTGGCCAAAACACTACTAGGGGTGGGTTCTCATTTCATGCATGGCCGTGGTAGTATGACCATAGACCCTCGCATCCCTACAATGCCGGGACGGAGCACGTCGGGTTTTCACCGACCAGGCAGACACCGTGTGCACCAGCGCGAAGCGCTGTGACATGTTCGGCGGGTTGCATGAAGGGTGAACTACCAGGGGGGGCGGGGGGGCGGAATACTCCAACAACAGCAGGATTTACGCAAAATGCAACATTCGACTACACAAGACATCACTTGCAAACCCAACGCGTCGTATGAAGACTATAAACGTGTCGCGGAGTAAGCATTTCAAACTCACCGCACACACACTAGTCAAGTCAGGTTGATTGAGGCTCCTGCTAGCTATCAAATACCCCAACCGCCATACGTACAGACAGCGTGCGTGACATAAAAAAATACATACCAGGTATTGACGATCGTTTGTGGGTATGCTTAACGCCGACATCTACCCTTTGCAAGAACGCTGGTATATCAAACGAACTCCACTCGGCCCCCATACAAGGCCTTTTTTTCGGTCGGCTTAAGAACGACATTGGACTGACAATAAAAATCCAGGCCAACCTTGCGCATGATGCCAAAGCACGCCTCCTAACCAAATCCAGGAGCGGCTCAATAGCGGCAACTCTCGCGGTTACAAAAAAAGGTAAAATAAAAAAATGGCTGCGCGTGAATTGCCTCCTCCATCATGCACGCTTCGACTGCTTCACAAACAGAAAGCAATTAAGGTTGAGCTATGTTAACTTGAGCGCGCGGCTCTTGCTGTTTCTGCTGCTTCTTATCAACCGGCCGTGACGCTGGGCCGCGCGGCCCCTTCTCAGACGGGGCCGCGGAATAGGTGCCGCTCCCGTCCTGCTTCCAGTAGGTGTTGATAGCGTTGCCCAACTCTACAACATCCAGCCACGTTTGCTGGTAAAAAATGATCCCGCTGGCCGAGATGATGATGGCGGAACGCGCCCCATTTGCGTACGTACACCAGACGGGCTGGTTCAGGTCGCTGTAAGGGTTGCCTGGGAGGTAGTCCGGGAGGATGACCTGCATGGCGGCGGCGGCGGCGGAGGAAAAAATGTGCCAAAGCAACTCTCGTGTAAGTGACCAGCGTAGAGCCCAAGGCAACCCTGCATAGCAGTAGTCGGTCCCTAGGACCATACCGCTTTACACCCTCACAAAAAGTCAGAAAGTGCGGGGTGATATTTCCATAACTGACTGCTGTGGCGTCTGGGGCATACTGGCATATCCACGGGTTTGCTACAGATGCGTAGGTTTGCAATTTGTTACTCAAACCGTAACGTGTAACCGACACCGAGACCTGGTATACGAACCGTAACATGTAAGGGTTGTCTGGGAGGTAGTCCGAGAGGATGACCTGCGGCGTGGGGGCAGGGGAGGAAGAAACAAGTCGGAGTGCGCGACGTGAACGTCCGGACTTCGCAGGCACGCTCATGTGCCCCTTAAATCGCCAGCCCGAAACGTCCGCCCGGGTCATCAGAGTTTCACACCACATTTCTCAATCGCGAAATACCGAACACCCATCTAATCTATCTTCAACGCGTGACACTTTTCGTCCAATTCAGATGCATTCTTGCTCTTGTCCGCGAAGAAAACGAAGCAGATTCTAATTCACGCGCCAATAGTTCAAACGTCGAACAGATCAGATCCCTCGTCTATACGATCTGTATGGACTACAGGTCATGTTGCAGGGTGGGAGCCGTATGATCTGCAAGATCTATTAACATCACATATATGTTACATATATATCCTGGGTTGGATCCGCACTGCGCAGATCCTGCACACATATAATATCGACATACGTAGGATCTAGGTGATCTAGATGATCTAGATCGTGATCTGCCCGATGTGTGAACTCGAACCCAATCTTATGTCATAACTACCACATATATATAGGATCTACGTCATCTACATCGTGATCTGTCCGATGCACAACCATGTCGGGAGTCGGGAGACATGTCCTTCAAGGGAAAACGTGACCTGTGAAGGTGTAGGGCCGAGTGTTCCACACTAAAAAGCTAGCATTAAATAGTGTGATGTTAGTCGATCAAGGAAAATTAACCCTCTTAGCAATAAAACGCTTTACCCCCATGAAATGGGCCCAAAGTTATGTGATATTACTTCTTTTTAGAGGCATGCTCTCTGAGTGGACTTTGAAATGCCCCGTTTACCACGCCAAGCTTTGAAAAGTGGCATACTGTCTGCTGTGGTGGGCCCAAAGAGTCCGGGCTCTTTTGACATGGTCTCGGTTGATTATTGTTTTTTGTTTCCGACTGGGTGCTAAGAGGGTTAAGGCAAATCTGCTGTCAATCAAGGAGTGAAAGTGCTCACATATCTACTTCTAAAGAGGTTTTAACAAATCCGCTACAATCCCTCGTTTGGTACCAGTATACACTCGTTGGTTCGTCGGTGTTTCACCTCGCATTGCAAGTTCCGATAAATCGGAAATCGTATCGGTGGTCGTATCGGAAAAATAAACTCGCGATATACAATAAGAACGCCTCCCTTCTAGAGGGGGGGGGGGGGATTAGAGCTCTTTTAAGTGAGGAGCCGCAGAAAAACTTTGGTGCACCTCCACCATAGCGTGCGTCCAGTTCCCGTTGATTTCGTCGCTATACCTGGGTCTCAGCAAAGGGTTAAGGAAACCCTAGAAGAGACCCCCCTTACTGTGGCCCTGGTCCCAACCCCGACACCAACCCGGACCCTTCGCCTCGTACGTCCGGATGGAGCTACCCGTATGGCTGAACCATATCTAGGCGACTGGACCGTTCATCGGGTTGCAATTTCATGTTTCTGCTATAAACATTTGGTGGGCCAGGTTCAGCGCTCTTTGTGTGCGGCGCCTCAGAAAAAACAGTTGCGCCCCTGCTGGACCATGCCTCCAACCGTAACCCAAACCCGGACCCCTCGCTGCGTACCGCAGGATGGAGCTAACCGTGTGGCTGAACCATACCTAGGCGACTGGATCGTTCATCGGGTTGCTATTTCGTGTTTCTGCTATAAGTATTTGGTGGGCCAGGTTCAGCGCTCTTGGTGTGCGGCGCCTCAGAAAAAATAGTTGCGCCCCTGCTGGACCATGCCTCCAACCCTAACCCAAACCCGGATCCCTCGCCGCGTACCGCAGGATGGAGCTAACGGTGTGGCTGAGCCGCGAAGCTCACGGGAACATAATGACAGACCACGTTCTAGATAATCTAGATCATATATATATCGTTATGGTATACGAAGTAGTATACCTGGTATGTTGTGCAGGATCTGTGTACGAATCCCACACAGGAAACACGGACTCGTCCATGCAGATCTTACGGCTCCCACCCGACAACGTGATCTAGAGCATGCAGATCATGTATAGCCTAGGGATCTGTCTGCCCTGTAAAGACACAGATGATGAACGGGGGATCTGATCTGTCGGATTTGTGAACGGGTTCCCTTACCCTCGTAACGCAGGATGGAGCTGACGGTGTGGCTGAACCGCGGCGCTCACGGGCACATCCACGAGCTCCTGGGGGGTAGCTGGTCGAAGCAGGCCACGGCCTTTGCCTTCCAGAAGGACGACATCTCGCAGCTCTTCGCACACAATAGCACGGTCAGTCTTTACTCATGCTACGGTTGCGATAGGAGTCCATCTATAATTTCAGAGGCTCATTGGTTGAGGAGCGATGCGTGCTACGATAGAGGTAGTACGTTTTGGCAGAAACGCTATCTGAATAACGGGCGCTCCTTAACCCAAAATCGTCGGAATCTCGATCTTGTTTTTGCAATTGTTTTTTTTGTACCTAGGGGCGCATGAGATTGGTCATCGGGTAGCACTTTTGTTTTTCCCAAAATCATTTTTTTTTAGAGGTATTTGATGTCCTCAAGTGAGGAGCCTCAGAAAAATAACGGCGCACGTCTACCGTAGCATGAGTCGAGCTTTGTGCACGACTCACAACACCCGATTTGGAGTAAAGATGCAAATTCAACGCGATGAACAATCCAACGGACTACGACACGTGCTATAAATAGAGAGGTGGCGCTTTTTTGGTTGTATTCTTTTTCTGAATGGCGAGGCTCCTTAACCCAAATTCGTCGGGAATGTCATATTCTTGGTTTGCACTACGAATGTTGTTTTATACCTACGGCTTGCATTCGGTCATGGGGTTGCACTTTTAAGTTTACTCACAAAACAAAGCGGGTGAGGTATAGAGCTTAATTGAGGAGCCTCAGAAACAAAATGGAAGCGTGCTAGGTACCATGGTACGTACCATAAACGTAGCACTTTTTTGCTGGAACGTTTTTCTGAATGCCGGGGCTCCTTAAACCCAAACTCGTCGTAATTTCGTTTTTCTTTTTTTGTTTTTTGCACCAATTATGGTTGTTTACCTAGGGCCATGGGATTGTTCATCGGGTAGCTCTTTTAATTTTTCTCTCTGAATCAGTTTTTTAAGAGAGGTATAGAGGTCCTCAGGTCAGGAGCCCCAGAAAAAAAGGGATGCACCTCTACCGTAGCGTGTGTCAATGGTGCACGTTCGCCGTAGCATTCGTGTTTTTTTGTGATGCGTGCTACGATAGAGGTAGCCCTTTTCGGCGTTTTTGTTTCTGAATGTCGGGGCTCCTTAACCCAAATTCGTCGGAATATCATTCTTGTTTTGCAACACGATTTTTTTTAATGCCTAGGCCAAAGGTTTGTTCATCGGGTTGCACTTTCATTCTTCTCAAAATCAGTTTTTTGGGTGAGGTTTGGAGCTCCTCAAGTGAGGCGCCCGAGAAACATAATGGTGCACCTCTATCGTAGCATGTATCAATGGTGCACGTTCGCCGTAGCACGTGTCTTTTTGTGACGCGTGCTGCGATAGAGGTAGCACTTTTCGACTTTTTTTCGTTTCTGAATGACGGGGCTCCTTAACCCAAATTCGTCGGAATGTCATTTCTTGTTTTGCAAAAATGATTTTTTTTTGTATGCCTAGGGCCATAGGTTTGTTCATCGGGTTGCACTTTCCGTTTTTCTCTAAACCAGTTTTTTGGGTGAGGGGTTGTTTAGAGCTCCTCAAGTGAGAGGAGCCCGAGAAACAAAATGGTGCACCTCTCTCGTAGCATGTGGGCATTTCATCGAAAAAATTGAAAATTTTATGTGGTAATCCAACGGCATTGGGCAGTTCCTCGGTTGAGGTGGGCACCCCGCTGGTTAGTGTTTTTTTTTACGAAAGAGTGCTACCCCGATATCTTGTGATCGCAAGGACGCGTGCTACCATAGAGGTAGTACTTTTTTGTTTTTTTGTTTCTGAATGACGGCGCTCCTTAACCCAAAATGGTCGGAACGTCGTTCTTTTTTATTCGACCTGAACTTTTTGCATACCTAAGGCATGGGTTTGTTCATCGGGTTGCACTTTCAGTTTTTGATCAAAATCAGTTCTTGGCTGAGGTTCAGAGCTCCTCAAGTGAGGAGCCTCAGAAAAAATCTGGTGCACCTCTTATAGTGGAACGTGTTATCTTGTGATCGCAAGGACGCGTGTTACGATAGAGGTAGCACGTTTTGGCTTTTGGCTGAAACGTTTTCTGAGTGACGGGGATCCTTAACCCAAAATCGTCGGAAATGTCTTCCATTTGTTTTTGCGATAATTTTCTTTTGGATGCTGTACCTAGGCTATGGCATTGTTCATCGGGTGGAACTTTTAGTTTCCCTCAAATCAGCTTTTGGGAGAGGGTAAAACAGCTCCTCGAGTGAGGAGCCTCAAAAACAAAATGGTGCACCTCTACCGTGTAGCATGCGTCCACGGCCAGTCTTTTATGTTCGGAACTTGAAAAAGGTTTTGTATACGACTAAGGGTACGGTAGGGGACCGGGGACATTTTCACTCTAGGGTTTAAGAAACGCGGTCGGGTGGCTCTTATCTTCGATTTGCATTGTTGGCGGAGCGCAGCAACAGCTCAATGACGGGTGGCGGTATACATCGCGAAACCGAAAGCCCTAGTGCAAGGGGAAAACGGTGGTCACGCGCGCGAGTTTCTCGGAGCCACTGCAAAACGAGACCTGAAAAGTGACCCCCATGCTGTGGCCTGGATCATACCCCGCTCTACCGCGACACTATTAATAGACTCTAGCTACGATAGGAGAGGCAAGGTTTGGCCATCATGGTTCTGACTGATGGGGTTACTCAAGCATACGACAGTTATTGCGCACAAGAAGGAGGAGTGATTACAGTTCTTCGCGCACAACAGCACGGTTTGTTTTCCGAGTTGAGCCCGTAGCGCTCCTCCTCAAAAGAAGAGGTAGCCTTGGGGGCAGGTGGGTATCAATCCCGCCCCCCTCCCGTCTACGAGCGAGATGCTATACGAGGTCTTACGACGTTTAAGCGAGCGTTCGCCGAGTGCTTCTTCCTCCCGCCAGCCCCGCAATGTCTGCTTGGCCGGTGAAAACTCGACGTGCTCCGTCCCGGCATTGTAAGGATGCGAAGGTCTATGGTCTAGCAGACTGCGGCTGTGCATGGTACGATGATAACACACACACACACACCACCCCGTTCCCGCTTAAACACGGCCGCCGGTATGTTTTGCCTGCGAACAGCCTCTGCAAAGATACTTGTGGCGGGCGGGGTACATGGACGGCCCCTCAGAGTGCACTATGGGTCAAACATGGGAGGAATGCAAGGCCGTCTGCTTGGATTCTGCCTTCGAGGGCAAGACCTCCGTTGAGGTATGTTATGTTCTCGCGTCATTGTCATGGTCGTCGTCTGTTGTCTGTCTCGCGTTTGTTTCGAAATGTCACATGAAAGTATAATATAGTCTGCGTAACTGTACTGTAGTGACACGTAATTTTGGCTGTTTTAGTGATCTCCAGGTGGTATGGATGTTGAAAATTTGGGGATACGGCACGCTTCTCACAGAAGTTTACGATTGAGGGTTTTATGGCATTCCTCCTACGCATTATGGGTGCGGGGAATAGGGGATGACAACTCTGTCGTAGTATAATACGCGATAAATCTGAGAATGCTTTACTGATGATTTAAGGTTTTATAGTATCCCTTTTTTTCTCGTTTTATGTTTTTGCGGTACCCGAGACGGTGGTCGAGTTAGATCATATTGTGCGGAATGGAGACCCCTAACTCCGTGCAAGGGGGATGATATGACGGAGTGTGTATATATGGTAAGGCACCCACGAGGCAGTTACATAGTATACCCATTGCTGTCTCTGGAAGTGACCACACCAGAA
>JAYJMJ010000375.1:309131-321482 GCA_036873875.1 Laminaria ephemera
GAGGTGTTCGGCGAGTCGCATGAAGGGTGAGCTGCATCCTACTAAGAACCACTTGTGAGGCGGACTTCCGCACCTTGCGCGTACTTTCTTGCACACGGATGACAGCTTCGAATTAATTTATTTGTTTTCTGGTGTGGGGTGGACCATTTACGCTCCAAACTACAACAATCCAAGGAGATGTACGACACGCGCGCGGTATGACGCTACCAATCCTGCTGCGCGCCCACACTAGTGTTATGGTATTATCTTGGAAGGCCAGTAATTACCTATAGATATCGGCAATTCCCTGAGAATGGGTAATTGGAAGAGGTTTCTAGGTAGGGAGGCGTTTCTTAGATAGAAATAACAGGGGACAGATGGGTTCCGATGAGCCCATGGTTGACAAGGCCAAACATCTCGATTGCTTTTATCGTGTTTATTGGGTGCCAAGAGGATTAACCCAAAAGGGTGAAAGGCTACTATCACGGGGGGACATACTGTAGTAATCACGACCAACTATATTGTTTCCAGACCCAAGAGGCATCAAAGGGTTTTCCAGCTGGCGGACAGTAGCTGGGTGGTGGGGTCGGTTACCGACAGAGAGAATTAGAACTATCAATATATTAAGCACGCTCCTCGAGCGTCCACGTAGCCATCAAGCACCATAAAGAACAAGTAGAAGTCGTCAAGTAGAAAGCAAGGTGAAGTCGTAAAGAAAGTGAAAGCCACCGGGGAAAACCATCCGGCGGGAAAACCCGCCGACCCAACGATGTTCCGCTATGAATCTCCCACAACAATAGAGCCAATCTACCATAGGAACTCCCTAATACCATCAACCATAGTCATATCTGTATCACGCACCAAAGCACAATCAACATATATGGTTAGTAAAAACAGTGTGTATCGTGGGTCCGTCCTCCGCAATCGGTTTACTCGTTTTTTGTGGAAGCGATCGCAGCTGCGCACCGATTCAGTGTAGGTGTTCCAGACTTGTACGACACCCGAGGCATCCGCTATGACCAGCTGCTCGTGAGCGAGATCCCACGCGACGGACGTGAAGAGGTGATGACCCTCGACCTCAATCGTCATGAACGTGCTGCCCTGTCCGACCGCAACAACACCAGCGCCGAGTTAAGGGGATGTATCGTTGAACTATCACGGATACTCAGCGAGCGGTGTTTGTGTGACTGACATGGTCCTCAAGTACGCGGTGAACCAGAATAGACAGTGCCTGGTGGCGATTAGAGTTGCTGTAAACTTCTCATGAGCGAGATCCCACGCGACGGACGTGAAGAGGTGGTGACCGTCGACCTCAATCGTCATGAACGTGCTTCCCTGTCCGAGCGCGAAACATGATCGAGTTCAGCGGAAACCATCTTTTTGTCGACCAATTATATGACTCCTTTCAAATGCCCCTCTCTCTATCTCTTTCTCTCTCTTTCTCGCTCTCTCTTTCTTTCCTTTTTTTTTCTTCTCTCTATCTCTCTCTATGTCTCCCTCTCTCTCTCTCTCTCTCTCTCTCCCTCCCTCCCTCGCTCCCTCCCTCCCTCCCCCCCCCTCTCTCTCTCTCTCAAATGAGCGGCGCAATGACGCAATGCCGCACATCATAGAGACTGACACACCAACCTCAAGGCAAGGCGGCGTATACCGGTATGTACAACATGAAAGCGCCTTGGTACAAATAATAATCGGTACTGCAGCGATATACACCAAGGTACTTCGGCTAAGGTGCTATCAGTATATAAAGCAGTTCATATAAAAGTGCCTTGGCGACATAAGGTACAATCGGCACATATGGCAATTTCTATGAAAGCATCTCGGCCAATTGAAAGTATGATCGGTACCTTGAGGTAATCGAGCACTCGACACGCCCCGTCGTTGCCTATGCTGAGAAGGAAATTATGCTCCGGCACCAGCTTTAGCCCAGTAATGGCAAGGCTGTGGAGATGGCTCCACCTCCTCCGCATGGCTACCTCGTAGTCTGTTAACCTGAGGTCGGTATTGCATTGCGGTCGGTATTTATTAGCGGTCGGTACTTCTTTGGGTTGGAACATTCACGGTGGGGAACTATAGGTACTATTGTTGTGGACAATAACTTTGCGGCGTTATGGCTATGACACCTTGTAATCTGTCAACTTGCGGACAGTATATATGTGCGGTCGGTATCTACTTGCGTTGCGACACTTGTGGTGGGGATATCGGTCGGTACTTTTTGGGGTTGGAGCACTCACGGGGGAGACTATAGGTACTACTGAGTTAGACAAGAAGTTTGCGGCGTCATGGCTACCTCGCAGTCTGTCAACCTGAGGTCGGAAATTACTTGCGGCCGGTACAATATTTTATAAAGTTATTTTATATACGTCAGCTGTGAGTTCGACTAATTGAGTGGTCGATACTCATCTTTGCAACATGCGGGACACTTCGGCCGCGCATTTGTACAGATGTATTCCTCTTTGAGGATGTAGGTTAATTACTCCCCTAGATGCTGCCAGGGTCAACATGACAGTTTTATCATGGGCGATTTCGGTCCATAAACATTCTGCGCACTGATACTATATACTGTAATCCGTATGGAGGGGGACAAAAACATTTCTTTAGGTTGGAACACTCACTCACCTTGGGGCTACCTCGTAGTCTGTTAATCTGCGGTCGGTATTGCATTGCGGTCGGTAGCTATTGCGGTTGAACACTCACGGCGGGGAACCCATAGGTACTGCTGTGGTCAACAATAACTTTTCGGTGTTATGGCTATGACACCTCGTAATATGTCAACCTGCCGTCGGTATGTATGTGCGGTCGGCATCCATTTGCGTTGCGACATTTGTGGTGGGGAACTTACAGATATCGGTCGGCGCTTTGTTGGGTTGGAGCACTCACGGGGGGGGGCTATATATTGTACTGCCGTGGTGGCCAGGAAATTTGCGGCGTCATGGCTATCTCTTAATCCGTCAACCTGAGGTCGGAAGTTATTTGCGCTCGGTACAGTATGTCTTTGGGTTGGAACACTCACCTTGGGGCTACTTCGTAGTCTGTCAACCTGCGGTCGGTAGTGCATTGCGGTCGGTAGCTATTGCGGTTGAACATTCACGGCGGGGAACCTATAGGTACTGCTGTGGTGGACAATAAATTTTGCGGCGTTGTGGCTATGACACCTCGTAATCTGTCAACCTGCGGTCGGTATATATGTGCGGTCGGTATCTATTTACATTGCGACACTTGTGCTGGGGAACTTACAGATATCTAGTACTTTTTTGGGTTGGAGCACTCACGGGGGGAACTATATATTGTACTGCTGTGGTGGCCAAGAAATTTGCGGCATCATGGCTACCTCGCAGTCCGTCAACTTGCGGTCGGTATTCGTTTGGATTGGAACACCCATGGTGGGACTACCTCGTAGTCTGTCAACCTGCGGTCGGTAATTCTTTGGGTTGGAACACTCATGATGGGGAACTCCTCCGCACGGTTACCTCGCAGTTTGTCATCCTGCCGTCGATATTGCAATGCGGCCGGTGTTTATTTTGCGGTGTCATGGCTATCTTGTAGTCTGTCAATCTGCGGTCGGTATTTATTAGCGGGCGGTATTTATTTTGGGTTGGACCACTCACGGTGGGAAACTAGATATCGGTCGGTATTAAATTGGGTTGCTCACAGCGGGCTACCTCGTAGCCTGTCAACCTACGGTCGGTATGTATTTAGGTTGGAACGCTCACAGTGGGGCTGCCTCGTAGTGTCAACCTGCGGTCGGTATAAATTTGCTGTCGGTGCAGCATTTGTTTGAGTTGGAACTTGGGACACTCACGGTGGGCAGCTATAAGTACGAATTGCCAACTCTCCTACGCCATTATAGTTCTTCTTTCTGACAATGTTTATGAATGATCGACGTCGAAGCTCATGCCGCTTATTGTGGGATGGAAAAAAGTACTACTATATAAAGCTCCTGATCCCCCACGCATAAGAACTGACGCGTGCTGCGATAGTGGTTGCACTTTGCTAGCTACAATATTTTCTGAATGACGGGGCTTCTTAACCCAAAATCGTCGGAATGCCATTCTTGTTTTTGCAAGATAATTCGTTGGATACCTAGGCCATGGGATTGTTCATTAGGTTGTACTTTCAATCTTTCTCAACTTTGAGTTTGGGTGAAGTAGAGAGCGCTCCTCAAATGAAGAGCCTCAGAAAAATAATGGTGCACCTCTACCCTGCCCTTGCTTCACCGCTGCCGCGTTTCGGGCTCTGCAGAATGCACCGGGGAGGGAAAAAGTGCGTCCTCAAGTAGAGTTTGTGCCCTTGCCACTGCCACGAAGGCTACGTAAGTTAAAGGTAAATACACTCACTGCTCCATGGTGAGGCTATCTGTTCTCGTCCCCGTCGTAGGCACGCGCTCCCCCAGGAAAGTGGAAGTGCGGTGAAAAACAGACACCGTCCCATCGCTGTCCCCACAATAGAGGGTCCACTCCTCGCCCCCCGCAACACACACTGTTGTCGGCCACACATCCACAGAAGCCGCAGCTTGCGCTGACCCTGAGTTCCAAACGTCGTATTATATAATAGGCGTAGACAGCAGGTTAGGTACACCACGTTCATGTGGTCGGGGGCTATAAAGAGTTATATAATAAGTGGGGTGAAAAACAGACACCGTTCCACTCTTCGTCCCCACAATAGAGGGTCTATTCTTCTTCGTCCCCCGCAACACAGGCTGTTGTCGGCCACACGTCGACGAAAGCCGCAGCCTGCACTGATCCTGGGTTCCGAACGTCGTATTACCAGTAGGTGCGAACGACAGATCATAGATGTAAACGACAGGTCAAAATACATCAAAAGCCTGTGTGGTTGGGCCATAAAGAGTTTGTTGAATTGATGTACGAAGTGCGGTGAACAACAGATACCGGCCCGTCGCTGTAACCCAGGTGGTTAGTTGCACCTGGTGTCTTCATCATTTTGCACGAAACGCCTTCCTAAATATACCAAAAAGTCCCAATTACCCGGTGACACAAGTAATTGCCGTCCTCTCCAAGGTAATGCCATGACACTAGCCCACCCTGATGGGCCGTATATGCAGAAATATTTGCAAATTCGGGGAAACCCGGTTCCACGAATCAGAACATGAGTCGAAAAATGCGGCTCCTCAAAACCCACTCCCATGTCTGCAGAACAGCCTGGGCTTTCTCCACGATCTCCGACCCTCATGTCTTCTGGAAACGAAATTCGTGGATTGGCAGCTATGCAGCGAACGCTGCCATGGAAAAAGGCGCGATCACCCTTCCTCAACGACATGGACGTCACCGGCTCGACGGCGTCCTGCCGACGACGCCACTTATAACGGTACCTGGTATCAGATAGAGGGGACAGACTACCTCCATGCAGGTCAACCTTTGCCGTGGGTACTCGAGGTTACTCACGTGTGTTCGTTGCTCAATGACAGAAGAAGAGCAGCTTTATTGAGATCACTAGCCGTATGGAAGACTAAAACCCAGGTGGTTGTTGCACCTGGTGTTTTCATTATTTTACACGAAACGCCTTCCTAAATATACCAAAACGTCCCAATTACCCGGCGACACAGGTAACTGCCGTCCTCTTCAAGAGAAGCCGCAGCTTGCGCTGACCAGGGGTTCCGAACGTCGTATTACAAGCAGGTGTACACGGCGGGTCAAGTACATCAAAAGCTGTCGTAATAGCTCTTGTGATTGGGCCAAAAATTAGTTTATAAAATGGTTGCAAGTAAGTGCGTCAGCCGTGAATTCTACCGATTGAGGGGTAGATGCCTATCCGAACGCTGCATTCACAGACGTAAATGACAGGTTAAGTACATCAAAAGCTGTTGTGGTCGGGCCATAAAGTGTTTATTGAATTGCTACAAGAAGTGCGGTGAAAGACAGGCACGGTTCTGTCGCTGTTACCGCTATAGAGTGTCCACTCCTCGTCCCCCGCAACACATGCTGTCGTCGGTCATACATCGACGGAAGCTGCAGCCTGCGCTGATCCTGGGTTCCGAACGTCGTATTATAAGTAGGTGTAAACGGCAGGTCAAGTACATCAATAGCTGTCATGATAGCTGTTGTGGTTGGGCCATAACGAGTTCATAAAATTATCGCTTGAGTTTCTTCTACTTTCTGGGAATGTATGTGACGTTGAAGCTCATGCTGCACATTAGAGGATAGCAAACATACTCAAAAAGTATTATTACAAAGACGATATCGCGCCTATAATATCGTCCTGTTGACCCATGGCAGCATCCAGGGTAGTCACCGGCCTTTATCCTTCACGAGAAGTGTAGGAAACGTGATACCGATGTATCACGGACAGCTTGCAAAGTTGAGTACAGTGGTGGGGCCTATATAAGGCGGTTAGAATAAGGCGGCCGCTCGATATAGGGCGGTTGAAATCGGTTGGCACGACTGTAACTCTGAATACAACCGCCTGTACGAATAGGGCGGCCTCTCGATATAAGGCGGCCAAAATTCCGAATGAAAGTGGTACCCGATACCCGATCCAATAATAATAGTGTAGATACACAGCACGAACAATATTGTGCTGGTAAAACACGAACGGCAACCCAACGATATCGGGCAGTTCTTCAGTTGAGGCGCCCCGTCGCTCAGAATTGTTTTGCCCAAGAACTGCTACCTTCTGTCGTAACACCCATCTGCAATCGTCCGCGTCGTCTGGCGCGCACTCGGAACTTAACGCTACGGGAGACCCTTTGCCCTGGAGGTCAACCTCTCCCTGGGTGCTTGTAAGTTCGATTTTTTCCCCCTCTGGAGTCCCAAAGGGGTTTTTTTGGGGGCTTCAGAGGAGAAAAAAAGCGTGAGGGGTAAATGGCGACTACAGCATCAGTTAGACGAAGCAGCGTGGGCTGACAGGGTACGGGGTGCGTTCGAAGAGCAACATAGGCAGATGTACGACACGCCACTATCCAGCTACACGCTCGTCCTATACGCTTGGTATGATCGCCCTCGTCGTATTTTTGGTCGCTATACCGGAAAACACGCGTTATAGCGCACACACCATGGGATGATTTCCCGAGCCTGTTTCCTTCAAAGCGAGGGGGGCGCAAACAACAACAACGGTGGCCTTGAAAATATCATGTCGAGATCTGTCCATAAACGCGTCGGTGGGCGTTAACCCATCGGTGGGCGTTGCACTCGGAAATTTGATCGAGGGGGTGTGTCATCTGGCGTGTTAAGCGGTACACAAAGTACATGGGTAGAGGGCGTGGTTGCCGACCGCGTGCATGCGCGGGTTTGAGCAGCAGCGTCGTTCGAGAGATAACAGATCGGTGCGGCCCACACACTCTGTCGACTGCACGCCGCACTAAATTTGTCTGGTTCGTGTAAGTCCTGCTTTTCGTACCCAGTACGTGTAGCATGCGATGTGTTTTATCTGTCTTGCAGTTTGTAACCACAGCAAGCGCTGGTATCTCTCTATGGTGAAAAATCAGCACGGACACTGGGTGTGCTGGATATCGCTGGGTGGAAAAAACAGTTTCGCTCCTTTTGGGTGTCAGAGGGAACACAAGTCGAAAAAAGTGACGACCACTGTACAGCATCTGACTCCCGAAGCAGTCAAAGCTACTGGGGTAGGGGATGTGCCCGAAGTGTAACGGAAGGAGGTGTACGGCACGCGCGCATCGTGATGATACGATACGTGTGCTGTTGCTGACTCTTGTCGCTTTTTTGGTCGCAATGTCTCGGCCTCAAAAGGGTTGACCCCTTTGGGACCCAGGTGTAGCGATATACAACTGACAAGTGTGATCCTCTATGGTGTGAGCGCGCCGTACAGGTAGGTATACATGCAGGGCGCGTGTCGTGCAACTCCTTGCGTTTATGCAGGGCGCGTGTCGTGCAACTCCTTGCGTTTATGATCGGGTACTCCATCTATGATAGGATATCCCGCCTCGGCATGCCCGGGTTGTCTGGTATGGCCGACGCTGTATTCATCAATATTTTTCGATGCTTTTTCTTTCTCAAGTCCCGGAGAAGAAAACGCGCACACTCGATAGCCAACGAAAGTTGCATTAGCGGCCTCGAGGAGGTAGATTCGCCACCGAACGAGGCTGTTAACAGGTTCAATCGAAGAGGACCGAGTCGCCACACACGATATCATACCAGTATTATCCTTTTCTGGGCACATTTCGCTATCAGTTGGGGGCGATCGGCCGAAAAACCTTCAGTTGGTTAACGTTACATCGGCCGTTGTCGTCACAGTAAAGGCCCTCGAGTAAGGCGGCCTGAGCAAGGCGGTATCCTTATACAAGGCGGTCAAAATCACTTGGCGCGACCGGGGAATTGCACGCATAACCTCAAATGAATAAGGCGGCTTCCCCCAATAGGCGGCCTTATTGCCCTAGCACACCACCGCCTTACTGGGGGACCCCTGTTGTATGCTTCTTTCATAAAACACAATCAACGTTACCGTGTAACACGCAAGATAACACACCCCCTCCGACGATTTTCGAAGCTAGTTTTCTCGACAACAGAGAGAGATTGCAAACGCCGAGCGATGCGTCTATGGACAGATCTCGACGAGATGTTTCCAACGCCACCATTTTCGTTGTGTGTGACCCCTTGTTTGGGAGAAAATGGGCTCTGAAATTCGTCCCAGGGTGTGTGTTATCTTGCGTGCTGCACGGTATTTGTCAGCTACTGCTGTAGATACCACACGGGCAGACGGGTAGATACCGTACGACCGCGCCCGCCTGCCGCCAGCCTAATCTGATATGGACGATTTAAGTCAGATATTGTGGTCATATCCACAGACAAGCGAGTCACCGAAGCGCCGTGCTGGTGCAGCCAAAGCGATAAAACGACGTGCACACGGCGGGGAGCGTGTACCGGCTTCTTGGGGATGCGCAGTGACGGTCCAATTCCATGAATTCGAAAGAAACCGCGGAAGATCGATGAGGGCTCTGCTCGTAAAGCCCAGAGTGCAAAAAAAGTAGACCGGCTTCATCCAAGTACCAATCTCTCCTCAAGTAAGCGAGCAACCTAAACCCGAAGGCCTACCACGCACGACGTTACTCACTGCTGTAAGCAAAGAGGGCAAGCGGGCAGGCACGAAACCGGCCATATCAGGTATCAAGCAGGCTCTCATTGCAGCAAAGGCGCAAACCGCACCCAATCGAGCACGAATGTACGGATACAACAGAGATCAAAGATGAAGATCCTAGATCTCTCTCATTCACATCTTGAGTACTTATCCCCCCCATCCTTAAAGTTGGCGACCATAGCCGCGTCACACCTCATGTCTCTAACTGCTTCGATGTACTCCCGAAGATCCCGCAGATCCGAAGGGTGTCGCTGATAATGGCCACCCGTACAGCAAGCACTTTTCCGTTTTACAACTTACAACGGCACGCGCGGGGTATAACAAAACGGAAAGGGTTTGTATTACTTCGAAGGCCTTGCTAATCTGGGCCATCTTTCAATTTTTTAGCCAATCAAAACGCTGCAAAAAAATCTCGAACTTCAAGAGTCGTTTCAAAGACGGCCTAGTTTGTCGGCTCGAGCTAGACCGTGAAGCCGCCTCTCGCCGCTCACGAGAGCTCAAGAGGCTATTTCCCGGCGCAACCGCTCCTAGTCTGATAGCTCTAGTTGGCGCTGGACGGTGCCTCTCTGCTCTTCGAATTGAAACCCTCCGAGCTCTCGAACATTTTGGTCGAAAATCAGGCTAGCAGTCGAATCGTATACTCGAAGGCTACGACACCTTATGTTATCGAGGATCCTCCTGTGATACGATCTGCTGCCTGTGAAAGGCAACGCTCCAAAGTCAATATCTGGTCTATTTAGACTAGGCAAGGGGTTTCTTGTTGGGTTCAGAAACACGCGAGCAATGGAGGAGGGTGGTGGCTCGGGTGGTGGTAACCAGGGAGATGCAGGGGAGGAGGTGATCCCGTGGGCTAGCTTGGGTGGAGATGCACCACTGCCTCCCGTCTTTGGAAACGCGAACGCTCAGGCAGGAGGGGGCGGAGGGGACATGGATTTTAAGGTGGGTGGGGTCGAGCGTATAGTACCAGTAGATCGATACCCTTGCAACCAATCTTGCGTGCAATCTTGCCAAAGAGTGTTGCAGTTGCGGTTGGTACGGCGTAGTACCTGGGTGCTGGTGTGCCCGCTGTGCTTGTGTGGCAGTCTTGGCTGCTGTGTAGGGTGAAGGGTGTTTATCGAAGCAACACGGGGGGTCTCTCGACATGCGGTGCTGGTGCAGCAACAAGCTAAAATATGATACGGTATGCGCTGCATTTTCCCATTTATTCACGGTGCGTTTTGAGTTCTCGTTGAGAGTTGAGCTATTATTAGCTGGGCCTGCCCAGGGGCAGGGAGGAGCAGTGTCCGGGGGTTGAGGCAAGTAGTTCCTATGCATGGTATATCTACAAAACTACTGTAGAAGGGTCGAGGGTCGAGAGCAGGCTGCTTGCTACGCGCCGTTTGGTTGGTGGCTGCAAAGATGGCATCTGTTTTTTGCTTTCGAGATTTACAGGGTACCAGGGTACCAGGTAGTGTGCAACCTACATAATGCCCCGCTCTTTACTCTGCTGCCCTGCTCAACGCAGTCCCAAGAGTATAATACGCCTCTTTCGTCGTGTACCATACGTGTAGCACGAGCTCTACGTACACACATACATACCAGCTACTGTTGGTGAAGTGTCATCATGTCTTGGATAGGAATGGGGGCACTGCCTGTACCTTTTACAGCAGTACTACTGCTGTATCGTACTGCTCGTGTAGACTTTGTACAGCAGTACAGAAGTCTTACACCTGGTGCAGCAGCAGTGCCGGCATATTTTGATAACATGGCTACGAGTGTGAAATCCCAACCCTGTGCAAGGCAAGACAGCGGTTTGTGTTTACTGGATCAGGCATACGAGTACATCTAGAATCTATGATGCAAGTAACGGTACGTCGCTGACATGCAGGATCCAGGACCAGAATCTTGCACGAAATTTGAAATTTCTAATTTCGAGTCCAGCTGCTGTACGTACAGGACACCTATGATGATACCTGGTACTGCTGTTGTAAAATAAGAAACGGGAATGCTGACTGAGCCTGAATTTCTTATTTGAGAAAGGGTGCATTCTACACTAAAATCAGTATAATGTCTCCAGAATTTCTTATTTTCCTGTGAATCTCAGCCTTGCGTTTGTATTTACCCTGTTTCTTTACTAGGCGTCCTGTGCTGTACTGCTGTGCGAGAATACCTGGTACCGGTAGATGACAGGGATGTTTGTATTTACGAACTGGATACGGTAAAGTTCAGGCATCGCATCGCACCTTTTTGGCTTTTGGCGGGGGCGGGTGTTTTTTTTTTCTTCACATTTTCGTGCATTTGCATACTGTTGTTGGTTTGCAAGTTTTGCTCAAGTTTTAGAGCTTTCAAGAACTTCGAAAAAATTGAAATGATTGTACCAGAGGTTTACGACCTCTGAGCTCTTGGGAGCTTGTTTTCTTTTTTCTTCTTCTTTTCCCGTATGACATTATACAGCTTTCTCCTTGTGAAATCGCGAAATCGCGCTGCTTCCTTGCATTTTCTGCAAGCAGAAACGCCATCGAGTTAACATTTTATTCCCCGCGCATACGAGAGGCCCTACGTACATGTGTACCAAAACACCGCCGTGCAACACCGCTGTTTGATATGTCGAGGCGGGCGTTTCAGCCGCCCTCTATTTTTTGGAAAAACGCCTCCTTGTGGGTTTTCTCGTGCAACACATCTGCTGTCTGGTTCCCGACTGATCGACAAAAAACTTCCTGCCGGTCGTTTGGGGTCAATTTCAATCTTGCATTTCGGGACAGACTAACTGACCCCAGACCTAACCCTATAAAACCCTAACCCTATCCCCAACCCGTTGCGGGGGTCGAGGCCGGCAAGGGCGGTCCCGCGGCTCCGTGGTGTGGTGTGGTGTTTGGCGGCGTTTTTCCAAAAACACACCGGGCGGGCGAAAGACCAGCCTCGAACAATCAGACCCACCACCGGCATAAAGTTTATTGACGACCAGTTCTGCATTTATGTCGAGTCCTGCTGTCTGATCGGTCGAGGCTGGCGTTGCGGCCGGCCGGTTATTTTAAGCACCTCCGAAACACGCGGTGGAGCCTAGAACCCCCCTAACCCCAACCCAGCGGGGGGCTCAAGGTCGGCTGGGGCAGTCGCACGGCCCCTCGGTGTGTTTTTGTGGCGTTTTAAAAAAAAAAAGCGGGCGGCCGAAATGCCAGCCTTGACCAATCAGACCGAAGACCGGCAGGAAGTTTTTGCCGACCTGTTGTGCTTTTAGGTCGAGTCTTGCTGTTTGATTTTTTTTGCTCACTTTTTACTTTCCAGCTTCTGGACAAGCCGCGGTCACAGGTGTCGTCCCTTCTCCCCCCCGGTACGTGCCTTCATTTT
>JAYJMJ010000375.1:428859-439911 GCA_036873875.1 Laminaria ephemera
CGTAGCCTGTCGTAGTCAGGCTTGTTCGGGCTCCACGTCACGCACCCGTAGAGTAGCGTCTCGATCACCTCGGCTTTATAGACGGCTGATTAGACCGTATGTGGCATTGATTATGTGGCATTGATTTGGTTGCTATACCTGGGCCCTAGAAGGGCTCATACACAGTAGAGATCCCTCTATAGTGCCGGTTGAATAGTGTAGGTTGCCCGCTATAGTGCATGTGAAATCGTTTGGGCACAGATGGGAACAACCAGTAGTGGCAGTATGCGGAGAAGTGCCGGTTGCCGCTATAGTGCCGGTCTTTCCGGCTGGCACATACCGGCACTATAGAGGGACCACTACCGCATTACTACCGTAAACGGTACACGCAAGATAACACAACCCCTCGGATGAATTTCCAAGCCGATTTTCTCGCCAACGGGGAAAAGCGCAAACGCCTAGCGATACGTCTATGCAAAGATTTCGACGGAATCATTCCAACGCCACCATTTTCGTTGTGCGCGCCCTCCTTATTCTGGAGAAGACCGACTCGAAGATTCGTCTCAGGGGGTGTGTTATCTTGCTTGTTGTATCACACCGTAATCAGTGAGTACCTGCTCCTGCTGAACTCGAATAATCATCGGGTTGTTGCTGTTGTACGAGGAGCTGGTGAAATGAACTGGTGCCTTCCTTCGAAGCTCTATGTATGATACAGGCGGTCTGCAGAACAATCTACAGCAGTCTATATGTCTACACAGTACAGAATGCGCCCAGAACCCACATGTGCCTGTATCAAGAACAGCTATGAAAAGCATACCAGTACAGTGTTAGTGGAGTAGTGGTCCCTCTACAGTGCCGGTATGTGCCAGCCGGAAATACCGGCACTATAGCGGCAACCGGCACCACTCCACATACTGCCACTACTGGTTGTTTCCATCTGTGCCAAGCGATTTCACAAGCACTATAGCGGGCAACCGGCACTATGGAGGGA
This sequence comes from Laminaria ephemera, assembly GCA_036873875.1. NCBI lineage: Eukaryota > Phaeophyceae > Laminariales > Laminariaceae > Laminaria > Laminaria ephemera. Next base: position 429,830 of record JAYJMJ010000375.1, read on the forward strand.
CTACTGTACGAAGATACATGTCTTATGTTTGGTTCCGCTCATACACCCCTGTTGCCTGCGGACTGGGCTGAGCTACCGGTACATGCCGTTGCTTTATGCTATCTTATGGGCTAAATACAGAAAAATGTTCTTACTTCTTATCGTCGAAGCCCGTAGGCTTCATGTACCACACCCAAGCGGATTGCACATTGAACACCTTTGACTCGTACTGATTAGGAGTACTGCTGTGAAGAAAACCCCGCTCCAACGGGGGAGAAATGTGGAAAGTAGATGACGATTTCAGCATGGCCACACAAACTCGAGCCACACTAACCACCCCGTGGGTTGCTCTGGGGTGGGGGATGTGTCCGAAGTCCAAACTTTAACGGAAGGGTAGGGGATGTGTCCGAAGTCCGAACTTTAACGGAACATGCACGGCACGCGCGCAGCACGATGGCACTTGTTCCGTGGCATGCTCTGCCTACGAGTAAGGTAGATAAGACCGCACGTTTCGCTTTTTAGGGCGCTTGTATTTTACGTAATCAAGCCGAACGGGTTACAGCAGTAGTGGCCCCTCTATAGCGCCGGTATTTGCCAGCCGGAAATACCGGCACTATTCGTAGCGGCAGCCGGCACTACACCGCATACTGACACTACTGCGGATTCCCAAATTTTCCAAACGATTTCACGGGCGCTATCGTAGCGGGCAACCGGCACTACTCAACCAACGCTATAGAGGGTCCGCTACGAGTACATATGATAACAATCTTACCGGTAGAATTTCCTGTAGAATCCCAACCGCAAACAGGGCACGACAAGCTAACCGTAAACTGCAAACTGCAAACCTATAATTGGCTATGATGGGTATGTCCTTTTTCTTACGGTCATATTATGTACCTGGTACTAGGTACCAGGTAATACATACGTAGCCCATAGCTACAAACTGCATGTCCCTTTGCAGTCTTACTACTGACATCACGACGTGTCGAATAAGACATGTCATTTCATATAATATCATGTTACATGTCACATCCATCAACAGTGCCAGTATGACATGACAGATACGAGTAGCAGCTTATTCTGTCGCCCATTGTCCTATCGTCTCGCGCATTGCTAATTCATCCCTTATCCCTTATCCCTTGCCCCTCATCCCTCCATGATTCATGAACTCCTTATGCTGTCCCAGGCGGTGATCGACCAGCTGGTGGCATTAGGACAGAGCGCGCTAGACGAGCAAGGCGTCTCCTGGCCCGACGCGCTTTACATCGGCGTTGCCTGCCCGGGACAGATCGACAGGTGTGTGCTAAGCTTATACCGATATCCAGATGCCAGCGTTTTTTTGTTGGCATACTTGGGGCGATTTTAAGAGAATACACGTATTAATAGCGTAAGTGTGCTTTTGTTTTGGTGTAACAGGCATCAGTAGGGGAAAACATGGTACGTAGCATATTTATGTATGCTCCTTGTCCAGCAAACAGCATACCAGGTACATATTAGGGAAAAACAGCAGAATTGATATGAGCCTAGCGGGTGCCCGGCGAATGATGCACTATTACTATTCGGGACTTGGCTGACTGCAACTCGCCGACTAGTTAATAGTTAATAGTTGGCTAGGTTACAGTTACATACCTGGTAGTTTGTTGTGTGCGGTAATTTGTGGAGTTCTGCGTTCTCTGTATACCAGTATGACTTTGTGCCTCCTCTTTTGCTCCATGGCGATTTTCGATCCGTGTGTATCTGTGCTCCAGGGAAGCAGGGTCTTTGGTGGGGGCTAGCACCTTCCCTGCCTGGCGCGACGTGCCCCTTGCGGCCATGGTGCAAGACAGGACGGGGCGACCGGTGAGGCTTATGTGCGGAAGTTGCTCTTGGGGATGGTGGAGGCAAAGATGTCAGAAGACGGCAGTTTTGGGCGTCGTCAGTCACACCTTTAGGAGCTCCCACACAAACACCAGCATATTACGTCTAGACGGCCGTCCGTCACAGGTCCAAGCTGCCGTCTCCTGACATGTTTGGGTGTAGTTTTGTTGGTGTTGGTGTTGGTAGTGATGGTAGTGGTGGTTAAGGTCCGCACATCGACCACACTACCGGCGGCCTACCGACGGACTGGCTCACTGTACCCAATGCACCAGATTCACAATTACTTCCTATCGTGACAGGTGACGGTCCTGAACGATGCATCTGCGGCAGCCTCAGCCGAGTTCGCAGGGAGAGGAGGCCAGGAAACCATCGCAGTGTTAAGTGAGTTAAGCCAGGAAACTATCGCGGTCTTGAGTGAGTTTCTCAAGCGACCGGTGCGGTGTTCCCACAGCCCGCGTATAGAAGCTGCCGGCGACGGTTACTCGTAGCGTGGACCAATCAGCGGTAGACTGAGGGCTGAGGCGGCGCGTGTAGACACTGCCGGCGACGGTTAGCGTAGACCAATTATCGATAAGCTGAGTGAAGTGGAGGCGGGTCGTTTTCGCATCACTGTTTTGTCGGATCGCTATTATGTGTACCCTGTAAACACCCTTGCTCGACCAACTCGACTGGTGCTTCCAGTGAGATATGAGCGGTGAACCCCCCCCGCGCGCACCCACGCACCCGTCCTTCCGTCGGTAGCCTCTGCTGTGCGTTGGTACACCTCCGTATATAAACTGTTGGCGACGGTCATATAGCGTGGACCAATCAGCGATAGGATGGGGTGATGTGTGTAGCAACTGCCGGCCGGTTACTCTTAGCGCGGACCAATCATCGATAGGCTGAGGTGGCGCGTGTACTCAGCGAGGGGGAACGCCGAAATTCCAAATCAAAGTTTTCCTCGCAACACACTCCACTTGCTATCGGCGACGGTTACTCGTAGCGTGGACCAATCGATAGGGTGAGGTGGCGCGTGTATAAGTTGCCGGCGACGGTTTCTGTTGGCGTGGACCAATCAGCGATAGGCTGAGGTGGCGCTTGTAGAAGCTTCCGGCGACGTTTCTATAGCGTTGATTAATCAGCGATAGGCTGAGTGAGATTGAGGTGGGTCGTTTTCAGACCGTCTCTTTGTGAAGTTGCTTTTATGTGTACCCTATAAATCCCTTGCTTGGCCAGCTCGACTGCTGCTTCCCATGAAGTATCCCCCAACGTGACGCGCTCGCTAAGGCTAACCCTTGTCGCCGCCTGTTTCGCCTGGACGTTCGCACAGCGCTGGGAACCGGGATCGGCTTGGGGGTGGTTTCCGCTGGCCGGGTGGTGACGGGCTCTCGAGGGTTGATCGAAGGCGGTCACATGGTGAGATACCATGCAGCTGTATACGCCTGTATTGTATACCAAGCTTACGCCGCAAAACGCCTCGAATTTACCAACTCCGGACAGCATCGTACCAGGTATACAGTTTACCTGGTACTGGTCTTGATGTATGCTACGGCAGGGGTGCACTTACAGTTTATGAGGCTCCTCACTTTAGAAGCTCTATACCTCGCCCAAAAAATGGTTTTGAAAAATAATGAAGGTGCAAGCCGATGAAAAATCTCATGCCCTACGACGATATACGTCTAATATTATTGTAAAACACTGATGCTCTTCCAACGACATTAGGTAGTTCCTCAGTTGAGGCCCCCCACCACCCCCACCACGATCACCACCACCACCACCACCACCACCACCGAAAAAAGCCGCCACCATCACTACCGCCGACCGCCCCCTCCTCTGTTGCCGCGCAGATCGTGGAGCCGGGACCGGACAGCCGTCCCTGCCCCTGCGGGCAACGCGGATGCCTCGAAGCCTACGCCTCCGCTTCCGCCGTAGCAGCCATCGCCTCCGAACGCATGCGTAACCGCCGTTCTCGGCAGACGTGGCTTAAGAACGGGGACAGATACTCTCAGTCCCCTGTCCGCCGTGCTCAGCAATCATCGCCGAAGAACGGGGGGGGGTACTCTCCGTCCTCTGCCTCTCGCAAGTCGTTCCGTGCGGACGCTCAGTCTGCTCCGGTTTTCCCTCGTAGGAGGAGCGTGGGCGGGCCGGTGGGTTCACCCTCTGGGGTGGGAAAACGCATTAGGGAGTTGGAGCGACGGAGCAGCACGGATGAGAGAACGTTTGCGCCATTCGCGTCTCCGTCTGGGAAGGGTGGCTTGTCGCCGCGCGGAGGTATTGCGTCTCCGTCTCGAAAGGGTGGCTTGTCGCCGCGCGGAGGTAATGGGGTGGGGGGCGCGCAAACGAGTATTGTTGAAGATGCTTGGTCTGCGAAGGTGCCTCCAGCGGCGTCGGCGGCGGCGGCGGCGGTGGTAGGGGAAGCAGCGAGCTCTGTTGCTTGTGGTGGTGGTGGTGATGGTGGTGGTGGTGACGGTGGTGGTGGTGATGGTGGTCGTGGTCGCGGTGTTGATGTTGCTGGTGTTGGCGGTGGTGGTGTCGGTGGTGATGTCGGTGGCCTTGGGGCGATGACGGCGGCCGACGTGGTTTCCATGGCGAGGCGAGGGGACGAGGTGGCGATGGGGGTGTTCAAGGAGGCGTGTTTTTATATCGGGTTGGCCTGCGTGAACATCTGTCGCCTCATGGACCCTGACGTGATCCTGCTCGCGGGCGGGCTGTCGAACGCTGATGGGCTAGTGGAGAAGGTAAGGAAGGATAGTACTTAACCTTTAACGTGTTGCAGCCCCCCAAATATCAGATAAAGTACAAATTTACTACCAGTACGAGTTAACTCCTTTAGAACTGCTCCCAAGTTTTTGGAGACACAGTACGAACGTAGAATATTTGTGGGATAAAATTTTCAGCAGATAAAGGGCATTTTTTTTGGGCAGACAACCCAACTCTCTTCCCCGCACGCATATGCTGTGTTTTTCTCTATCCTAACTTACTCCAATTGTCCGTACTCTTAGGACCCCCCGGCGTCCCGCGCCGTGTGGAAAACCTTAACAGGATGACAATTGATAATTGGGAATTGACAGTGGAGAATCGAGACCCCCCCGACAAGCTGCGCCGTGTGGAAACCCTCAACAAGATAATAATTTTCGGTTGGGAATTGATATTGAGAATTGACCTCCCCCCGACGTCCCGCACTTTGTGGAAACCCGTAACAGGTCCGAGAGGCGTTCTATTCCCGGGGCTGGGGCCTACCGCACGACTTTGTCCAACCAAATATCTGGTACCCCACCCTCTCGCCACAAAAAGGATGACGTTATCATCCACGGCCAATTTGTCATTTTATGATTTTTTTCGAAAGGTGACGTCACGATCCAGGATGACACACGTCGACCAAGGATTTTCCACCATTCAAAAATTCCAACCCTAAAAAGTTGACAATCAGAAAATTGCTGGCACGAAATGTCTCTGTATTTTCTCTATCCTAAGTTACTCCAATTGTCCGCACCCTTACGGCTATATTTTCTTTATCCTAAGTTGCTCCTATTGTCCGCACCGTTACGGCCCCACGACGTTCCGCGCCGTGCGGAAACCCTTACTAGGTACGAGAGGCGTTCGATTCCAGGGGCTGGAGCATCCTACCACACGAGTGCGAGATCGGTCTGGCCTCGGCTTGTGCCTCTGGCTCCTCGGGAGTGGTCGGCGCGGCGGGCGCGGCGGCCTGCGAGTTCGCCCTTGCAGCGCGGCGCTTATCTAAAGCCAAGTCCCCGTCAAGATCCCGCAAGTCGCCGGCAGCAGCACGAATCTCTGGTTCTCCTTGTGGGGGGGGTCGGGATTCGAGCGCTGCCGGCACCGCTGGTGCTACTGGTGCTGCTGGTGCTTCTGCTGGTGCTGCTGGTAGTGCTTCTGGTGCTCCTGGGGCTGGTGCTGGTGCTGGTGCTGCTGAAGAAACCGGTCGGACGGCAGTAGAAGGGTATGGGAGAGCGAACGGGAACGGTTCTCCCGCCGGCGCGGAACGGCGTGCCGATCGGTCCGCGGAACGGGGACGGGATGGGTCCGCGGATAAGGGGATGTCAGGGCCGGACCCCGGGGAACAAAATCCTGGGGGTAGAGGAATATCAGGGTCGCGTCCCCGGGAACAAAAGCCTGCTGGGGCGTCGGATTTGGCCAGCGGCGTAGTCTCTCGTGGGATGGTGGACGATGCAGCTGTGTCGGAGGAAGTGTTCGTTCGCGCGAAGCCAGAGGGCTACTACTATGATGGGGCTGGAGGGGGCGGGGTCCGGAGGCAGGGCTGGGGTGGATGGAAATCGTTCGCGGCCGGTGTTGGGTTTGGCGCCGCGGCGGCGGCCCTTGCCGCTGCTGTCGCGACCTCGCGTAAGGCTGGTCGCGTCCGCTTTCGTTGATTGTGGCAGCTTGTCGTCGGTGTGGTACGGTGCTACAGTGGTGGTCCCTCTATAGCGCCGGTGTGTGCCAGCCGGAAGTACCGTCACTGTTGCGGCAGCCGGCACAACTCTGTATACTGTCACTACTGGTTGTTCCCATCTGTGCCAAACGATTTCACAGGCGCTATTAAATAGCGGGCAACCCGCACTATAGAGGGACCACTGCTGCACGGAGGTTCTCGCGGGCGTCGTCGTTGTCGTACATGCTACTGTAGACGCTTGCTACGATAGGAGACACTTTTTGGCTAGAATATTTCTGACTGACGGGGACTTTTCACCTGAGGAAGTACTGTCTCGAATATCGTTGGAGTGTTGTACATCATTTTTCGCTAGATACCTAGCCCATGGGATGTGTGTCGCGCTTAGACGACGGCTATGGTAGGGGACTCACTTTTAGGACCTGTGTTTTCGGCGGCTCAAAGCCACTTGCGTGAGGGGCTACGTGGCTACCCTAGTTATTTGCTGTCTTTAGCATTTGTATATGTGCCGCTTGGTGTCGCGATATGCACCGCCGGCATGGAGTGAGGTGCAGAGCGACTCACTCGAGTGGCCAAAAGTTGGAAGTGAAAATGATATTATAACAGTATAGCCTTGGCCCTTAGCTTGCTTTTTTTTTTCTCAAATTCGGTTGTTGGATGAGAACAGTTAGGTGCGCCCCTACCGCATACCAGTATGCGTCTGCTGCAGTTCTCGCGGGCGTCATTGGTGTCGTACATGCTACTGTGGTTCTTGCTCGATAGCGCGGCTCGTGCCCCTCTTACGGTATGGTATATTCGTCTTGGTTAGGTACGGCCCGTGCCCCTCTTGTGGTATGGTATATTCGTCTTGGTTAGGCGCGGCCCGTGCCCCCCTTATGATGAACCACGTACCGATATTCGTTTTGGGTATATTAGATGTTTTGTTTTGGACGGTGGATTCCCTGATGTTGCGGCACAGCCGTGTTATTTTCTATTTTGAGTTTTACTCCTTGCACCCACCCGAGTGTTGTTTTTTTTGCATTTATCTTATTTGCGTTATTTTGTTTTTGCGTTTTTTGTTATTGCGTTTGGGTTTTTAGTGGAGTGTTGGCTCGAATATGTCGAGAGAGATTCTCGCGTGCTCTATTAGTAGAGGTGGGTGTGGTGTTTCGTGCGTTGGTGGTGACAATTCCAGTACGTATTTTTGTTTGGTTTGTATATTGCGCGAAATTGCTCAAGGATCAACCCTCTCGGAGGGGGGTAGTGATAGCGCCCTCGTCTGTTTTAACGTTAAGGACCCCAATATGGCAGCAGAATCGCCTGTCGAGAGAGATGCTCGCGTGCTCCATTAGTAGAAATAGCGCGGTATTTTCGTGCGTTGGTGGTGAGAATTCAGTCGGTATTTTTGTTTGATTTGTATGATACGATGTTTTTTGTTTGGTTTGTATATTGCACGATATGGCTCAAGGATCAACTCTCTTCTTGGAGGCGGGGGGTGAAGGCACCCACGTTTTTGGGGAAAAGTTACTTGGAATTGATGTTGGATATTTTTTGCAGTTCCAAAGCGAATACCAGGTACAACGTATGGCAGCAGAATCGCCTGCCGAAAGAGGTGCTCGCGTGCTCCGTTAGTAGATATGGTGCGGTGTTTTGTGCGTCGGTGGTGAGAAGTCCAGTTGGTGTTTTTGTTTGGTTTGTATATTGTATGTCAGATTTTGCTGCTGCGTGCGGCCCCCGGGTTTGGGGGGAGGTTCATAGTTTCGTGTTTTGCGTTTTTTTGCGTATAATAGTCGTATTTTTTTGTCTGTGCGGAACACTTGTTAAAGCGGTGCTAGCAACAGAAATTAACTGTTACGCTACTCGTACCATGCGCAAAAGTACCTTATTTGTGATGCAAGTACAACAGTACTCTATTTGTGGTACAAGTGCAAAAGTACCCTATTTGTGACATGGTAATCGAGAACTGATTGTCAACGGCACTAAAGCACGAGCTTGGTTAGTCAACGGCTATTAAAGCTTTAGCTTGTAGGGGCACCACCATGGACTTGCTTGCTTGTACCTTGTATCTTTGTATGTGGTATTCAACTACGCTGCAGCATTGAGAGCGCGTTACGGATAGCGGGACAATCCTCGCTGGCAGTTGATTACTTTACGGACAGCGTGATAGTTCTCGCTGACGATTGCTTTACGAACAGAGTGACAAATTCTATTTTACCCCTTGTAGAACTGCACCCACGTTTTTGAGGACACTACTTGGAGTTAGAGTATGTTCATTTCCGCGGTAGTGAAAGGGTTAAGAATCGAGAACGTTCATTTTCGCAGTAGTGAAAGGTTTTAAGAATCGTCGCTGACGATTCGACGTGCACGTTCTTATGTCAAGGGATCGTTACGATTCAGGGGGCGCAGGAAACACGCTAGCGTCGAAACATGGGGCGTCGGTCACGCAGCAGCAGTAGTAGTATAGATTGACATTTTTGGGGGCCCATTTTTATCAACCAAAAACACGACAACTGCGACCTTAGCAAGCGTCTAGGAAGAACGTGCAGCAGTACGAGTATCAGCATGCTGTGCGTGTCGTATACCTAGTACCTGGTAGCTCCTAACGTTGCGCTTCGGAAACTCCCCCTACCCAGTAGCCCGGGCGGCTTCGTGTGACCGATTCTGTAGTCGTCACTTTTTTCCAGGCTTTTCACGGGTCACGACCCGACCCGCGGACCCCGTCAGTAGGTTTCTAATCTCTCGTGGATCGAGTCGGGTCGGGTCAGGAGGTCTCACGGGGCGGGTCGGGGCGGTTCAGGAGGTTTACAAATATCATGGGTCGGGTCAGGTCGGGTCGCGTCACCCTGATCCGACCCGACCCGCGAAAAGCCCTGCTTTTTTCGACATTTTTTCCCTCTGCAGCCCCAAAGGGGGTTAATAGCTGACTTGTAGAAGTACGGATAACGTATTCAAGTATGCATAGGGCTGGCCCAATGAATAGCATTGGCCTGCTGACCCCCAGTATGCCGGAGTTTTTTTAGGTTATGAGTTGTAGAGTTATGCATACTATCTTCAGTGTAGAAGTATGGATACTAAAGTCAACTGTAGTGCAGCGTCAATGAATGACATCGACCTGCTCATCCCCGTGTGTCGGTTTGTTTTTTGGGTTGCTGATTTGTAGAAGTATGGATAATATATTCAACTCATCGTTTTCGCACACATGGCGATCAACCATATCATAGCGAGTTTCGAGGCCAGCACATGATCAAGACCAGCACATGGCTGCTCACCCGCACAATCTGCCGGCAGGATACGATGTCCTCTCTGCAGGTGCCGCCAATCGATTTCAAATCTGCGGCTGAGCACGGCACGATAAAAAATTAAACTACTGCACACGTCGGACAGATCACGATCTACATATTTGTTGTTATGATGTGATGTTCTAAGCACAATGATCGATGTAACGATTCAATCCGTAAAGTTGCAAAAATCACACAACCAGCCGGCCGTCGTTTAATAAATCTTTGGTATTTGGTATTGTTGCCACTCCGGTCGACTCGCTGTCACTCTAAACTTTAATTTTTTTATAAAAATAAAGTTTATTCTGGTCGATCTAAAAACCAAGGGATTTTTTCCGGTCGAAAAAGCCGTTGTAATCAAGTAGTTTAGATTTCAGCCACTTTTGAACTGGAGCCTATTTTTACGAGGCGCGGTGTAAATTAGGAACTCGCATTCGTAATTATTGTGTTGAAAATGGGGCAGTGCCGTACCGGGGCCGGGGGGCTGTCTTCAAAATAAAAAACATTTTTTTTTTACACACCGGAATACTGAGGTATTCTTCCACTCCAGAGCGACTGGAGCCTGTCCTGTGACCACGGACTTGATTATGAGAGTTAATGTGAGA
>JAYJMJ010000375.1:482110-493646 GCA_036873875.1 Laminaria ephemera
ACACAGCTTGCAAAGATGAGTTTCGACGAAATCCTAGATCTCACAGCTGTAGTGTATTTTTAATTTTTTATAAAAAGCGTGCGACCTGAAAATAAATAAGCCGCACACTCGCGCGACAGGCCTCAAGCCGCTGGCATAAGAGGCCCAAAAAGTGCGTCCCTTACAGTAGCCGCGATGAGGTCAGCACGTCCAAAAGACGATCGCGATCTGCGATACACAAGGTATACGAGAGAAAAGGGTGGCGGTGGCAGACACCACTGGCGACTTGGACCACAGCAGTGGTGCTAGTTCTGAAAAAATAACGTTTGATGTCCGAGATGGCCCCATTTCCGCAGTTGCTTACCTCCCAGAGCATCCCTAATGCAGACGCATCGTGCGAAATTGCAAAGAAACACACCTCCGCACCGCCGCTAGTACCCGGAATAAGGTATATACAGACGGTGGAACAACAATAAAACATGGGTAGCAACGTTGTTGGAGGCGGTCCCTCCATCTCCGCAAAACCTAATAAGAGCGAAAGGCTCACTTTTTGGGGGACGCTAAGAAATTTAATTAAGTAACCGTGCTCAGCGGCGGGCATTACACTAAATCCTATACAATAGCCTATGTTCAAGGTTGCGCAAGGTTGGTGTCACAACAAAGTTTCAAGCCTTGCTGGGATGTTTTTTTTTCTCGTTGGCGGGCCCATACTGTAGTCGCGCTATTTGCCGTGAGACTGTAGTTCGGCACCGGGCCGTCGAGCGCGCGCGGTCTCGTGCTGCAACGCCTACAGTTTGTTCAATAGCGTAGTGGCGGCGGAAAACATACAACCAAGAGTGCTTAAAACCATATGCCGAGGCCTAATTCGTTTGTCGGCGGTTTTCGACGCGAAACGCAAAACATAGGTGCACGAGGTAAATAACTACCAGCGCGAGACCACCCCCATGATACCATGTCACAGTTATATCATAACGTTGTTGCGTGGTCCTCGGAAAATTGCTAAAAACAGGCCAAGGAACATAACGAACCCCTTAAGAACTGCCCCCACGCTTTCGGGGACAAACTACTTGGAATAAGAGCGGTTTTTGGAGGTGCAAAAGGGATGAGAAAGGAACTACAGAGAGTGCCCGCTCTTCAGAGATTCGGTCGCAAGAAATTGAGGCTCGTTCTATCTCGATAAATAAAAAAAATGACCGAAGGAACGGTGCTCAAGGTCGGGTGCCATACCAAACCCCAAACAATAGCCAATGGTAGCCTGCGCTCAATAGTGGCGACAAAACAAGAAAAAGAGCCTCGACGCCAAATTGACGTTTCTTACTAGCGGGCGCCTTCTGTAGTTGCAGGCGTGGACATGCGCGGGTCGCGAGCACAGTACAGGACTCCCAATAAGATTCAGCGTAATGAGAAAAGTAGGCCGATATTTACTAGAAAATACGAAATTCGGGAGCCGTTATACTGAACTTAGTGTAGAACGCACCATTTCTCAAATAAGAAATCCCACCTGAGCCGACATGCCTGTTTCTTGGTGTCGGGTACTGTACTTGATGTAGCTCATGATGTAACTACAAAATAATGTTATACTGGTGTTCCTCCAAAAATGCCGGGGTCGGGAGCTGGTACGGGCAGAGTTGCTAGTGACAGTTACTGGTGTGATACAGTACAGGATACCTAATAAGAAACCGAAAATACTGACCCAGGCTGGGTTTCTAATTTGGGAGACGGTGCGTTCTACACTAACTTCAGTATAACGGCTCCCGGGTTTCTTACGTTCCTGTAAATATCAGCCTGCCTTTATTATTACCCTGTTTCTTATTTGGTACCTAATAAGAAACCGGAAATACTGACCCAGGCTGGGTTTCTTATTTGGGAGAGGGTGCGCTCTAACTTCAGTATAACGGCTCCCGGGTTTCTTATATTCCTGGAAATATCAGCCTGCCTTTATTTTTACCCTGTTTCTTATTTGGTACCATTATTTGGTACCTGGTACCTAATAAGAAACCGGAAATACTGACCCAGGCTGGGTTTCTTATTTGTGAGAGGGTGCGTTCTACACTAACTTCAGCATAACGGCTCCCGGGTTTCTTATATTCCTGTAAATATCAGCCTGCCTTTCTTATTACCCTGTTTCTTACTATTTACGGAGGGCCATAGTAATCAGGACCTACGATACACACAAAAACCTATATATTCCCCTATATTTACTAACTATATTTGGTCCTAATTACTATGTACCCCCGTAAATAGGTGTCCTGCACTGCTGTACAGAGTATGCGAAGTACATTTTCAAAGATGCTTGGAGACCGCGGTTTGACCCCGTGACTGATCCCAAGAAGGCCATTTCTTATCTCCGTTTCTTTATGGCTGAAGACCGACGCCTACTTTCCTACGACCGACTTTCTTAATAGCGGGCGCCCTCTCCATGACGAGTTTCCGATAATTCGCAACGCGCAGGGCGTCAACAAACTGCAAAAACTGATTGGTTTTGAGTGGAAAACGTATCATACGTTCGATTGAAAAAACATCGTTTTCCCATATTGTGTAATTAATTTCGTTCTTCTGCGCTGTTAAACATCTACGTTGATGGAATGAAGACTACATATACGCCGGAAAACTACGTTATTACTGATGCGACTGCTGTACTCAAAATAATCATTTCTACAAGATTTCCCTTCGAACTCGTGCTATAATTACAACGAGGACGACGCAAGAAATATGAAGGCCCAGATCAACCTGACTGAATACTCGTATACCTGGTATCAATATACGTACATCTTTTGTATTCGGTTCGTGTAAGACACGGTTTTACACTATAATAGCGCTGGGGACCTGCGTACATAAAAGTGGTTACACAACAAGATTTCCCTTCAGAGTCGTTCTATAATCACAACGAGGGCGACGCAAGCAATAAGAAGGCCCAGATCAACCTGACTGAATACTCGTGTATCTATCTACGCATAGATTTTGTATTTGGTTCGTGTAAGACACGGTTTTACATTATATAGCGCTGGGGATCTGTGTCAATAATGGTGGTTACATAGAAAACAAAAAACTGTGCGTAGAAGAGCTGGCGGAAGCAATAAAAAGCACCAAGGTAGCACAGCACATTTAATTCTTGATACAGGCAGGTCACAACAGCAGCAGCAGCGAAGCAGCAGTGCCGAAAAAGAAAAAAACTATAATATGAGTAAAACAAAACAGTTTCGCCAATGGAGCGGGAACATACTCGTATAGCTACCATGTCATCCATTATACAGCTACTATAATATGTACAGCAGCGAAAACGAACAGCCAAAAACAGCAGTCAGTGTGTCATGAGTGATGAGAGCCAAAAACAAAACGAAAACGAGGCAAAAAAACTGCAAAAAACATAACATTCTGGCGACTCGTTTTTTGCGATTCTTGTACGGCCAAACATTGAGAAATAATACGTACTCATAGATATCATATCATAGGTAGAGTACGAGTCTACAGTGCGGGTTGAATAGTGCCACTGACTGTTCTCTACAATGCCGGTAAAATCGCTTCGCACGCCTGGAACTCTCTTATAGAAACTACGTGCAGTATTGCAACCCTATTCCAATAGTGACGGTGTCTTGAATATGCCAGTATATTGGGCTGCCAGATACCGGCACTATTGGGAGCCCCATGTAGACAGAGTACAAGTATATACGGGTGAACACAGAGCAAATACAAAACACGTCGCACAAACCACATCGAAGCAGCAGTCAGCCACGGACACACTCGTACAGCAGCAGAGCAGTAGCAGCAGCAGCAGCAGTAGCAGCAGGCAGGCAGAGCAGAGCAGAGCAGAGCAGAGCAGGAGTTTCCTGTTTCCCTCGTGTTCTTGTTTGCTTGTGATGCTGTCTTGCGTTGTCCAATGTCGAGTTTTGCTTGAAGGTATGTATACGTTTGCTGTCAATGCTGATAAAGTACGGGCTTATCTACAGTGCCGGTTGAGTAGTGCCACTGCTCTCTACAATGCCGGTAAAATCGCTTGGCACGACTGGAACTCTCTATATAGTAACTATGTATGGCAATCCCATTCCCAATAGTGCCGGTGTCCTGAATCGTGCCGGTATATTGGGGTGACAAATACCGGCACTGTTTGGAGTCCCCCAACGTAGATAGAGTAGTACGAGTCTGGCTGGTATAGAGCACAAAAAAACACACACGCGCGCACCACAGTAAAACAGCAGTCAGCTACAGACACACTCGTACAGCAGCGGAGCAGCAGTAGCAGCTTCAGCAGGCAGGCAGAGACCTGAGCAGGAAGGATTATTCCCCGTTCCCCCGTGTTCTAGTCTTCCTGTGGTGCTGCCAATGTCAAGCTCTGCTTGAAGGCATGCATACGTTTTTGCTGTCATTGCTGACAAAGACAGTGCCGTGCGTACGTCACCTCAGGTGCTGACGCTACAAGCCCGCCTGCTGCGGGCTAGTCGTGCTGTGCATCGTCGCCTGCTGTCAGCTTCTGGCGCTAAAAGCCAGCCTGCTTAGGCTAGTCGTAGTGGCCACCTAGCCCGAAAGTATACTGGTTTGGGCTATTCATACCGGCCACTCAGGAAAAAATATTATATGTGTTTGTAGGTCAGTCTCCGCTTTGTTTATCCAAAACAAGGCAAACCCACCGATTCCGATGAGGATAAGCAAGTTGACAGAGCAGCGATGGTTTTCAGATTCGAGTGCGCCTTTTGCCCATCTGATCTGTTTCGATTACCTGCGCTTTATTTTTCGAGGGAGAGCGACTCTGTTGGCGAGCCTGAGGAACGGTGCCACAGAAAAAAAAAGCAATCAACATAGCAGCGTAGCAACCGCCAATAGTAACCAACCCCCGCACAGCAACAAACAGGCACACCCATATACCGACCGGTAATATACCTACCAGTAATACACCTACCTATGAGACCATTGTGTTATACCTGGTACCGTGGAGTCCAATGGGACGACCCGTGGGAAGTCCTGTGGGAATACGGGAAAAACACAAGAATGTACTAAGAGGGGTGGGTGGGTGGGTGTCTGTGTCTGAGGGGGTTAACTTTTAGAAGAAGTGCTCAAATCTTGTTTACGATTATTTATCGAGGGAAATACCACGATTGATACTGTTTGCTGTAAGGTATCATATAATGCTGGTTGATGTGTGGGGTCCCATGGGGGGGCGTAGGGCGTCCCGCGGGACATTCCACGAGACGCCACGGTATCCCGTGGTATCCCTCGGGTTCTCCCCGTGGGATCCCTGCGTATTTCCCGTGAAACCCACGGGGTCCCAAGAGGAAATATGGTATCCCGTGCGAATTTCCGCCCCGGGACGGGAATTCCCGCGAGAGATTCCGCGGGAAATCCCATAACAAGTCCCTCGGTACACCACGGGAATTCGCACGGGACTTCCCGCGGGGACCCATGGGACTACACGACTTGAATGTTAATAAATGGTGCTTGAACAATCTCCATGCAGTACTTCCATCTTCCATGGAACCCCCGGACGATGCGTCTTTCCTTTAGTACCGAGGTCCAACGCGGGATCAAATGTGCATTACAGGAGGACCCCGTGGTGTCCGGCGAGATCGCACGGAAATGGATGAGATCACCGATAACTCCTTTGTAGCCCTCAAGAACCCTTGGAATAATAATAAATTATCTTACGGTTTCCAACGGGATCCCACTACAGTGTGTGGGCTCCCGCGGAATCCCGTGGGACCCCACGTCACTTGACTCGGGAAACTAAGGGAGTTCGTGGGGAATCCGTGCAAAGTTCCTGCTGTTCCCGCGGGAGCCCATCGGAAATGCCACGGAACCCATGATAATGGACAAGAACCAGACGCAAATTCCTAGAGTTACCACGAGAATCATGAGTATGTTCCAGCAACATCTGCCGGATCCTCATGGCACTTATTTCGGGATCCCACGACATCCCGCGTAGCGTCACGAGAAGTCCTTCGTTCTTAATTCCTAATTTTAGTGTTTGGAGCTTCTTGTATGCGCTCTGGTGTTGGGATCTTACATGCAAGCTGTTTTCAAAGGGTATGTAACGAAACCGGTCCACTAAGTTTACAAGTGAACGACCCTCCTACGACGGGGTTGGGGTACCGCAGGATTGGCGTCTAGTGGAACGTGTCGTGGGACCCCCCGGGGTCCCATGACACGTCCCACCGGAACTCCCGTGGGACCCCGCGGAAAATTGCGCGTGAATTCCCGCGGGACCCCACGGCATGCCGCATGGGTCTTCCCGTGGGACACCGCGGGAACGATTGGGATTACCCAAGTATCCCGCGGGATACCGTGATACCGTAAAAAACGTGGGGTTTGGTGGGACATCCCGTGGGAGTGCCACGGGTTCCCATGGGACCGTACGGTATACCGTGGGCTCCATGGGCGGTCCCATGGGAACCCAGTCAACAACACAAGAATGTCAAACGCTGCTTTACTGCTGCTGTTTTAGCAGCACAATCTCAGCCTGCCTGTTCTTGGTGCTTGGTATTCCGGCGGTGCTGTATCGCACCTGATATGTATATGATACCTCGCAGGTGCTTTGCCACGTCCCGTATATACGTGGCATGTGAGTACTCCACACGTCGAACAGATCAGATGATCTGGGACCTAGATCGTACAGGTAATAAAGTCAGAAAGTAGTACGAAGGACCTAAGGTCGTAGGCATCAGGAGTGGCGACGCATGTACAAATGTACAGATCATACAGAACAGTGATTTTGATTTTAACTATGTGTTGCAGATCACAGGTCAACCCGCGTCACCGGCGAGCAAACATGTATCAGATCAATGAGGTCGTACAGATCGATGATGCAGATTGTGTGTCTCAGATACAGGCCGCACAGATCACCAGGGGCGAACGTGTGAAACAGATGTATCTCAGGTTGGAAAGGTCACTGATTCTGCAAATTGTGTGGAAGGTACAGATCCTTCAGATTGGGAGTCATCTCATAAGGAGTGCCAAAGACATGCATGAAGGACAATACGAAGGTCCTAAAAAAGATCGTTTGGCGAAATTGTACAGATCGCATTAATTTGTTATCCAAACAATGTCCCCCGGGAGGCCCTACAAGCCCCGACAGGTCACCACCGCAACAAATAAGACCTCGTGCGAAGGCCCTATTTCCTATTTGGCAAAAGTGTAAAAATCGCATTTTCCATCCGAACAGCATGGTCCCCCGGAAGATTCTACAGAGGTTCCTGCATGCCATCACCGCAACAACGCAGACCTCGATTCGGAGGGCTATACTGCTGTTGTCGGCTACCTGCACGGGGCCAAGCAACAACCCTCAAATATAATACCCAAATTACTGACGACATATCCTGTTCTCGTCAAACCCTGCGTAGATAATATTTACGGAGGACCATAGTAATCAGGACCCACGATATACACAAAAACCTATATATTCCACTTTTTTTACTAACCATATTTGGGCCTGAATGCTATGTTCCCCCGTAATAGCCCATGGGATTTTTGTTCTCAGGCTGCTGGATGAGGTATAGAGGTCCTGAAGTGAGTATCATAGCCTCAGAAACTTTTGGGGTACCTACCCCTGGCATGAGTCACCCCCCTTACGCTTTTACGCTTTCTTCCGTACCCCGCCTGTCCGCACCAGGGGAGCTACCAGGCTCCTGTTGGAGCGTCGAAGACGAAGGACAAACGCACTTCATCTGCCGGCAAGAACATGCCTGTGAACCAGCAGCAGCAGCAGCAGCAGCAGCAACAGCAGAAGCAGAAGCAACAGCAACAGCAACAGCAGCAGCAACAGCAGAAACAGAAGCAACAACAGCAGCAACAACAGCAGCAACAGCAGCAGCAACAACGAAACTCGAACGCCCACAGCTCCCAACCGCAGGGGATGCAAATATCCTTACCCCAGCCGGCGCTTGTAGGCCACGCTCGACCGGGGGGGGCACCGCACCCTCACCACGCACATCATCCCATCAACAACCTCGTCCTACATGCTACCAGCTCAGGCCGAACACCGCCTCCTCAAGCAAGGCAACTCCCCCCCCACCAACCTCCCTCTGCGGGCAGGGGTGCTCAAAACTGGGGGCGAGATCAGGGTTAACCCCTGTGGGACTTGAGAGAGGAAAAATATCGAGAAAAGTGATGTTTACTGCGTCGGTGACCGTCGGTGACACGTTTCAGCCCGGGCTGCTGGGGCAGGGGTTGTGTCAGGAGGGTCAGGAGGGCAAGGGAAGGGGAAGCACGACACGCGCCTGGCATGCTGATACTTGTAGTGTTGCACGCCGTTTCTAGAAGGTTGACAAGACCGCACTCCGTTTTTCTTTGGTCGTTGTACATGGGTCCCACAAGGCCGCGATAAAGGGAGCCGTTTCTTCGACATGAGATTGTGGGACTCGGCTCTAATAGGAAACCGCGGTATTTTTTGGCGTGCTTGTTGGATGCACTTTCTTTTTCGTGCTGCGCATCGGCTGTAGAATTAGCACAGCCATTGCTGCACGCGCTAGTTTGTTCGTCCCGACCAGCATTGGGCGTGTTTCGGGCGTCTGGTGAATGATCTGGGCACAACCAAAAGAGTGTCAAGAACGTTTGTTTTCATGATGAGTGAACTGCTTGGCCTTCACGGGAAGGCAATGTGCACGAGGTTGTCCCCCGATATGAGCCTGACTGAAATTCTACGCACATTCTGGATGAACCCTAAACCCCTTTTGAAGTTTAGAACTGCGCCCACGTTTTGGGGACAAAATACTTGGAAATAGTGAAGGGCACTTTTTTTGCGGTAGTAAAAGGGTTAAGCCTAGTAAAAAACGCGCTTATTATCAACGCGCTGTGCTTGAAGTACAGTCTGCTCGAATCCCACGAGATCTTTGTGACGCTTCACTGCGAGCAAACCAGGCAATCTCGAACTGTTTCGGTGTTGTTTTCCTTATTCGAGCAGCTTGCTTACGAAGATAAACATTATGACATGACGCACAACGAAAAACGTATCATTCATTGTAATCAAGTAAGTTGCATGTACCGGGTGTTAGCTTGTGTGATAAGATCTCTGACCCCCGGGTACTTTCTGTGGTGTACTCAATCAAGAACTTCTTGAATTTTGGGATGATGTACTCTATTATAAGGAGCCACTCCGGACATTTTTGGGGGGTGTTTTTGTTGATTGTTCGAGTAAAAAAATCTGTAAAAAGTATTTTTTCAGCAGAAGCTATACTATTTCTAGTATATAATATTCTAGCGGTAGGAATAACGCCTTTCGGAAAACGTGATACCTCCTGAACCACAGCTTCGTTCTCTCCGCGTAAGATATGTGAAGAAAGCTTGTAGAAACTAACGCAGCGGAGGTCGTCAAAAATCTGCGTGACGGATTAAATAGTTGTCGTGTGTGTTGTCGTGATTGGTCCAACAAAAAAGTCGCCGGTCCTGGTTTCGTTCTTTTCGGTGAATTCCGGTCGGCGGTCGTAGAATCGGCTTCAGCCATCTCAAAAGGGCTCCCTTCTTTTTGGCGCGGTGTAAATTAGAAACTCACAGTCGCTCGTAGTAATAAGAGAGGTGAGGAAGTATGATAAAATGCTCGGCACTCGGCAACCCAACGGCGATGGCAACTTGCGCCGCAAAACAATCGGCATGCATAATACATGCTCCGCGAGGCACAAGGCTTCACACATAAACACACACACCTACTACATCTACACACACCCTTTCTCGGTCTCACTCTCGCCCACACTCTTCTACTCGTAGCAACCCACGTTATTCAGTTGTTGTACGCGCAAAGAAAGCTAAAAAAATGTACGTATGTATGATGTACAACAAAAATAAGAATAAATAAATCAATGAGCAATAAATACGTAGGCAACACGTACAAGTAGTAAGCAGCCACTAACAGCAGCAGCAGTACATGCACCTTGCTGCATGCAGCACGCAGCTGTTGTTGGGCTAAGACTGTTCGGGGCATTCTGCGGTTCGGTGCTTGTTTAATTCTTCGCGTTTCATGTTGTCGTATTCGCGTTTCGGGCCTGCCGCCTGCCTCTTCGCCGTTTCGCGTTTCGCCCAGTAAAACTTCAAGGGGAACTTCAAGCCTTCTGGAAGAATAAAAAACGCCTCCATTCAGAGTTCCATTCCCATATGTCGGCCCCACTTCTCAGTAACAACCCAAACCCAATACCCTCAGCGTTCCCCCCAAGTAAGCTTCAGCCAGCGTCGTCCCCAGCGTGTGTCAACAGTCCACCCGCTGCCAACGTCACCCCGTCCACAATGGAAGTGAGTCCGAGTGCTTGTTGGCTCAGCTTTGAGCGCCCGCTCGCAGTTTGTCTTGTTTTTCGTTGAGAGCATCGTTTCCTGGAATCTTCTCTTTGGTTTCTTTGCTTCCCTGTGTGTGTCGATGCGATTTTCACCCGAAGAACGATTTCAGAGGCTTCACGCTGTTGCTTCACCAACAGCGGCTTGCACATACCAGCAGCTCCCTAGTCGGTACGGCGAGTTAGATCGTCGGCATGCCTTGTGTAGCCAGCGGCGTTGAGAGTGTGTTGAGCTTTTTTATTTGGCGTCTGACACAGCAGCAGCACCGGTTTTTGGTTTTTGGAGGCAGGATTTTGATGAGTGTAGTTGGGCCGAGCAGGTTGTCTCCCATCGAGTGGGCATATAGTAACCTAGCTTCTCGAGTCCGAGGCCCTTACATCCACACGATGTATCCCCCTGAGAATCCCTGTTTGTTTGACCATTGCCCTGGTGGATTGCTCGGTCAAACTGGATGGATGCCCGTGTTGTGTGTAGTGTTGCCAAAATTCGACAACCTCCATTTATTGTATTTTGCCGTCAAAGGAAATCAAAACTCCTTCCTGCAGCCAGCTATTAATAATAGCTGTACGATACCCTCTCTGTTTTCATAGATATGTTTTTGGTACCATCTCTATTTTAAGCTGTTTTCTTTCAACAGCTGCAGCAGCATTGCAATCATCAAACGTTCCGACCTGGGGGCATGCCACCGCGTAGATGTACTCAGAACGCTCTCTCTCTGGCACTATCTGCCATCTTGGTCCTTGGCATACCGACAGCCAAGGTTATCCTCATGTTGCTCAGATGCTGCCACCGCAAGTCCGCTCTACAACCTGTGTAGTAGGGCGGGTGCGTGCAGTGCAGCCTCGGCGGTGTCGGCTGAATTCGTCCGGGTTTATTTTTCCCGTCCGATTTCATCAGTAATTCTACCTCTATTTTCAAGTTTAAAATATAGTCTACCCCTGGAACGTCGCAGTAGTGGATAATTTCGATAAATTGAGCCGTTCCACAAGTCCACAAGCAAGGACACAATCTACGCTACGAGACTCCACGTGGAGCACGTATTATTCAACAGCAGTACGAGTACTGCTACTGCTGTACTTTCTCGTAGAGTGTACGTGGCAGTATATTCCTGCTTAAAATAGTCACGAACGTATATATATGGAGTGTGGAAAGGCAAACTCTTCCATCTTGGGCGCACGCTTTCATTTATGGACATTCAGACTGGGCAAGCAGTTGCCTTCATTTTTTTTTAGAAGAAATTAAAAATACACGACAGCTGTGAGATCTAGGATTTCGTCGAAACTCATCTTTGCAAGCTGTGTGTGATACTCCG
>JAYJMJ010000375.1:532246-548851 GCA_036873875.1 Laminaria ephemera
ACAGAGCTCGTCTCTCTAGGAGGCATCGGCACGGACACTGGTTGTGCTGGATGTAGATGAGTGGAAAGATCAGTTTTAATGTGAACACACCGGTACGATATGATATGTTGTTGACAGGTTGAGCAGGGCGGTGGCGATGGTGCGGCAAATGGACGACCTCGTGACGGGAGACGACGGAGGGGACCTGTACCGTTTGGACCGGATACAAACGTTCGGTAACCAAGGGCTGGACGAAGACATTTCCAAGTCCAAGGGAGGGGACGAGGTGGAGGAGCTGACGCACGGGGTCAGTCTGCTCGCCGATGAGAGCGTGCACATCACGCCTGGCTTTTTCCAGGTACACATCATATGATGGATCACATCGTGTGATATCGTAGTATCGTATCGTATGATATCATTATATTCATGGTGTAGTATCATGTCGTATGATATCATTATGTCATGGTGTCAGTATTGTATCGTATCGTATGCACGGGGTCAGTCTGCTCGCCGACGAGAGCGTGCACATGACGCCTGGGTTGTTCCAGGTATAGTTTAAACCATCACATCGTGCGATAGTATCATATCGTATCATATCATTTGTATGATGGTGTTAATATCATATCGTAACAATACGCCGTATTATACCACACAATACCAGGTACCGGTATCGTTTATTGGACTGCTCGATCGATCAATTGTTCGATGCTGGCATCATGACATCATGACCAATGTTGTGCCACGCCGAACACTCGCAGGGCGTGGGGGGGGGGAATGTTCTGTGTTTGGCACAAGAAAGACGTCTACGGCGCACACCGCCCCCCTCCTCTTCCTCCTCGCCGTTAGTGTCAATTGTTCAAATCGGTCTATGCATAGACCAATCGTTTTGACCAATCATCGATCAATCAACTGGAACAATGAAATCGCTCAATCAAATTGACGAATCACATCGATCAAATGGACCAATCAATCAAGGCGGTCTATCAAATAGACGAATTAAATCGATCAATCGTATCAATCAAATAGACCGATCAAATCGACCAGTCATATCGATCAATCGAATAGGCCGAATTCATCGATCGGTCAAATCGACCAATCAAATCGATTTGAGCAACCAATAAATTATTCGATCCGTGAATGCGCGAGGGAAAATCCTGTGGGAGCAGGTTGTGAGGCATATAACACGGCCTGTTGTCAGAGCAAGCGGTGCTGTGCGCCGCGGTGCGGTGGAGATCGATGCCGACTGACCTACCTGGTATTCATTTTGTCGGTCTCTTTTGTTGTTTGTTCAATTTGGTTTGTTTGTGCCCCATTTTGTTCGATTGGTTTGTTTCGTTTTTGTCCTTTTCTTGTTGGCTTGTTTACTTTGCTTTGTTTTTTGCCCCGTTTCTTGCTGGTTTTTGTTTGTTTGTTCTCGCTCGGGTTCGCGTCCTCGTTTGAACAGGTTTTCAGGGGGCAGGCGAAGCAGGCAGCGTGCATGATCTACTACTCCAGGAAGGACGCGGGTACTCCCAAGATCAGTCCCAAGGCCGGAAACATGGTCAGTTGCTCACACCGGTTTTAATTGGTATTTAATTTGCCTTTATTTGGTATATTTAGTACCAGTATTATTTAATTTGCTTTTTTTGGCGTCATCGGTACCGATCATATTTAATTTGCCTTTATTTGGTACTTTTGGTGCCGGTGTTTTTTAAGTTGCCTTCATGACAGCGTTCGGATGCACAGCTGGACACTGGGTGTGCTGAGATAGTATATATGTGGCTATATAGGAACTCCCGCAGCAGGGTATTTGTAACTGCTGTCGTCAAAATTGTGTGCGTTGGTTGTCGGCGGTCGTAGCAGCTACAGTGGTAGTATCTCCAAAAGGGGTCCCTATTTTCTAGCGCGGTACAGGTATAAATTGGAATTTCCCAGCCGCTCGTCAGTTTTTTATTTGTCGTCGGGTGGCTGTTCCCATCGTGCTCCCGTCAGACTGGTATTTATTGTTCTGGTGAGATTGTTGTCATCGCCTTTTTCCTTCTGCCGACGTTTTTTGTGCAGTCTCAAGATTTGACTCGTTTTTTGTTGCTCTTGTGCTCTTGGGTCTTTTTACCTTTTCTCTGCTGTTTTTTATAATTGTGTACGACTCGTTTTTGCTTCCTTTGGCCCTTTCACCTTTTCCCTCTGCTGCGTTTAGTTGTGCATGACTGGTATTTTTGTTGCTTTCTCGTGTTCTTTGTGCTTTTCGTTGTCGTTGTCGTTGCCTTTTTTGGCTCTGCTGACGTTGTTTCTTCACTTTTTTTTTTTCTTTCAAGAAAATACTTCCTTCACCGGAACGTTGTGTATACCTGACACTGGAATCATTTACCAGGTACTAATAATCGTTTGGTGACGCCGGCGGCAGGGTCAGGGTTAAAATGGCTGACTTCAAACTGGCCCGCTTCTTAGGCATTTTTTTTTTCGGGTGTAGCTGTCGTGTTTTGAGTTTTTTTCGTCCATTTAGGCGGTTTTCATTTTTCATCAATCGCACCCCGGTAATGGTGCAATAACCGTGCGGTAACACAAACAACCGACCACGCGACAAAAAACAGTTGGCCGCTTTTTCCTCCGGAGCTTGCGATACGAACCTGGCATTTTGTACCTGATATTTATTACCGCTTTGAACGGAAATGTAAGGACTGTCAAGGTATATCTGGTACACATGAATATCAAAGTGGTTCTCACATTTCCGGTGAGAGTTGTACCAGGTAGCATTGATTACGAATATTACATGACGTTTGCGTGGCGTAAAGGTGCTTGCTTTGCGGCAGGACTAATATGACTAGCTTCACTTGGCGGGCGTTCATTCATGACCATTTTGATAGCAACAATCGTTCGCGGCAACCAGCCACCGAAGCGGGCGGTACTATTCCACTTTTGATAATACCGCGGGAGAGGGCCATAAATCAGAGTCGAATATTTTGTTGTGTGACGCTGAACCTTTCATGAACATCAGCTAGCGACGCTTTCGATCGCACCGCGGTGCAGTTGATCGCTACGGCCAGCGGCCGCAGCAGGCGGCACTATTTCATGTGTACTACCGCGCCCCTCCGATGTCCAATGGGCGAGAGGGAGCCATGGACCAGAGTTGAACATCGTGTGGGGTGATGCTGAACCCTAAGATGGACATCAGCTAGCGGCCAGCGGGCATTCATGCCACCGTTTCGATCGCTCCGCTGTGCGGTCGCTCGCTCGCTCGCTCGCTACGACCAGCGGACACAGCAGGCGGCAGGCGGTGTTGTTTCGTGTATAATACCGCGCCTTCCGCTTTCCAGTGGGCGCGGCAGGGAGCGATGGACCAAGGTTGATTTCGATTTGGTGGCTGAGGCCTAACACGAACATCAGCTACAGTAGCGGTCAGCGGGCATTCATGCGGCCATGTCAACGGCACCGCGCTGCAGTCGTTCGCTGCGACCAGCCGCCACGACAGGCGGTACTACTGTAGTTTGTGTTTCATACCGCGCCTCTCCGCTGATCATGTTTGTCGCTGAACCTCTGCATATTCATGTTGATAGGTTTTTACCTGATGCTCGGACGAACATCCATACCTTTGTTACGATATGCTCTGACGAACATCTGGCATAACCTCAACGTTTCCCCCGGCCCCCCCCGTCGTTCCCTCCGTTTTTTCCGATACCCACGTTCTCTCTGCCCTTGTTCGTGTCTTGGCCTTGTTTGTGCGTGTCTGTCCTTGCTTGTGTGTCACCCTTTTTTTTGTCATTGGTGTCTGTCTTTGTTGCGTGCCGCCCGCCCATGGCGCGGTTTTGCTTGGGGGGTTTTGTCTGGTGGTGTGTTTTCAATCCAGAACGCTGCGATGTTCCCAGTGGATGACCCCACCTCGCCGCCTCTCGTTGGGCCCAGCACGATCGTGGTCGTTAACGACGCGCGTCACCAGCTTCAGCCTGAGTTCTTGCAGAGGACCACTCCCTACTTCTTCGATGTGGACACCATCACCGGACAGTACAAGTGGGCTAAGGTCAGAATATTTCGCTTTGCTTTTCTTGGCGTAGCCCAGGATAGGACAGGACAAAGGACACAATGCAAGGGAGCTGTTGCGGCACGCACGCAGCAGCATCACGCTCCTCGTACTTGTGCGCGCTCGCGCTGATAAAGAGCGCGCTTGTCGATGATTTGGTGGCTGCAAGGGTTAACATACCCCTCTACTTGTGAAATATTTTTATTGGAACTAGTCTGTCCCTAAAATTTGTGTGCAGTCCTCAGAAGGCAAGGTTATTTGCGGCTGCTCGAGCTTTTAGTGAGTAAGAGGAGGGAGGGAGGGAAAGAGGGAGCGAGCGGGCGAGCGCCGATTAGGGAGCACCTCCGGCGGAAGGACTAACTGATGTAATAGAAGTATAACAAAAAGTCATAATTACATGTGTGACCGCTTTTGGGTACCCTGGTATCGCAAAAG
This sequence comes from Laminaria ephemera, assembly GCA_036873875.1. Taxonomy (NCBI): domain Eukaryota; class Phaeophyceae; order Laminariales; family Laminariaceae; genus Laminaria; species Laminaria ephemera. Next base: position 536,655 of record JAYJMJ010000375.1, read on the forward strand.
TTCCGCATAGTTCCGCATTATTTTCGTTGTCAAAAAAGTCATGTACATGTAATATCATATATTGTCGCCGTTTGCTTACCTCTAAAGATCCGCATCGCTCTTTGTGTTTTTGGAGTTTGTTTTCGCCATTTGTTTACCTCGAAAGATCCGCATTGCTCTTGCTGTTTTTGTGGTTTTGCTGTTGTTGGTTTCGGAGCAGCTTGTTGTCTCGAGGCCGTTCTACGAGCGTGTGTCGATGAAAGAAAACACCGTCGGCCACCCCCGCGCTTTTCGTGCGCGGAGCTTTTGCAAAGGTGTTTTTTGTGTTGCGTATTGTTGTTGTGGTTGTTGGGTGTTGGTGTCGGCGGGAGTGGGTTTGGTTTTGTTCGGTTTTGATAATGTGGCAGTAGTAGAGGCCTCTATTATGCTAGTATGCTAATGATAATACCAGGTACCTGGTATGCTAATATGGCGTCGTTAACCCCTTTCCAACTGAACAAATGATGCCACACTTATTTCAAGTGATGTATCCCCAAAGTCGTGGGTGCAGTTCTAAAAAGGGTCAACTCCTTTAGATTGCCTTTAGAATGCACCCACACTTCGAATAATGTTTATTAAATGTTTACAGTATTACAGTGTTGAAGAGAGATTGTTACAACCCTTTCAGAAGGCATGCACGTTTTGGGGACAAACTACTTGAAATTACTTTGGAATAGTTTGTACATTTGCCGTCCGTATGATACAAGGGTTATAAATCTACTGGGGAAAAAATTACTTATTTGCCACAGGAACAGTTTTCCACTTTATTTCCAAGTAGTTTTGGTGCGGTTCTAATTACATGGAAGTGCGACTGACTCCCTGAGACGGTAAATGTTGCGAGGTACCAGGTACCACTTACAGTAAATGATATTAACAACTTGCCCCACACAGCTGTTGGACACTTGATGCTAAGGGACGTCTTGAGTCTTCAGACGGTGCCAGTGGTACATGATATTGCGTGGTAGATATTGTTGGCAACTTGCGCCAAAGCTTGACACATCCTGTCAGCCTCGAGCGGAAATACCTGATACATGAAGGAGCTGATTTGTCGTCGTTTATTTTGCTTATAAAGGTGTTGGCCGGTAAGCGCGAGAAGCTTTTATCAGAAGATGGTGGTAGAAACGACTGCTCATGTGCCGTTTTTTTATTCCGGTAGTAATGGCAACAATGCTACAGCCCTTTCGGCGCTGATTCTATCCTGACATGTACTACTCGATTTTTGCCTGTGTTGTTTTTTTGTACAGGTGGCCTTCGTACAAACGCCGCAGCGTTTCAGGAAAGATCTCCCGGATGACCCCCTCGGCAACCACGCTGCTTCGCAGGTTAGTTGTTCAGTTCTTGTGGGGTTTCCTTGTAATGGGCGTGTTTTTATTTCACGCGGAGTGGGTTCCTGGCCAGTGTTGGTTGCGTCCCAGGTTGGTTGTTGGAGCTTTTCCCCTTACCGGGCGTGTTTTACTCGGGCTTTGGTTAACATAAACGACAAATGCAGTTCGTGTGTTTTGTCGCACTGTTTGTCGGCAACAGTGAAACGCCTTTTCGTTTCGTTTTTGTTTTGCCTTTTTCCAGTAGGACGTAATCCTTTAGTGCTGCGATTACTTAATTGGTTTTGATCGTGCATGTTGTTTTCGTTTCGTTTTGTTGTTTGTCTTTTTCCAGTACGATGTAATCCCTGTGCTGTAATTTTTGTTTCTATTTTTTATTTTGTCGTATTGTGTCGTTTTTTTTGTTGTTTGTCTTTGTCCAGTACGACGTTATCAACATCGGCAAAGACGGCATCGGAGCGGTGTCGTCGAGTGGACAGGGCAGTTTGTGGCGCGTGGAGGCCCTTAAGGGTCGCTCCCCGGATGGTAGAAAGGGCGTCGACCCCAAGGACCTGTCCTTGGTGGGACACGAGCTGGGGTTCCGAGCAGAAATGCTTATCGAGGACACGCACACCTCCATCGAGCTTTTCCGCCAGGTGAATTATCGAAGAAAAAAGCCGTGCCTGTCCAATATCATTAGCTGCTGTATATATCGAAGGAATAGGCGTGGCCTACTAAAGTGTTCCCGGGGGCGCGTTTATCATTTGCCTTTGTAATTGTCCGAAAGTTGAATTCCTATAGTTGATTTGGCGTCTTGGCGTCGTGTCCCTTTTACTACCCCAAATACTGCTGCCGTCGTACTCATCTCCCAAGCCTTTGTCCCCACAAAGTGGCCAGTTCGTTGTACTGGTACACTATTTAACCGCGTCTCCGTTCCTAACCAGCAGCATGTGTGCCCACCTTCGTCGCCGTAATGACTAATGTGGCGTTTTTTATCACTGTCGTGGCGTTTTCTATCACTGATATGGTGGTTTTATCACTATTATGGCGTTTTCTATCACTGATATGGCGGTTTTATCACTATTGTGGGGTTATCTGTCACTAATATGGCGTTTTCTATCACCATCATCATTGTGGCGTTTGTTCATCAGGGGTGGCGCAGCGTGTACGTGAACGAACCGGGAGAGGTGTTGGCGTGGTGCACGCACCAGCCGACGAACCTGACGTGGCGTATCAAGCAGGTCTTGAGGTGGCACCAAGGCGCCGTGCAGCTGCTTTACACCAAGGTAAGGGTGTGTAGTCTATTATGGATAGGCAGGCGCCTCGGGGTGAAATATACTGGTATCGTGTGCGAGGAACGTAACGCGTGGCCCGCCTCCTTACTCATGAGAGGATACAATGATACCAGTATGTTTGGCAACAGTATGTTGTCGCATAAGATGTTTCTGTTGTTTTCGTGTTTCCGTCGCGCCGTAAGTCGTGTCGCACGTTGTGTCAAATGTAAAGCTGTGGTTTCAGGGTCTTTTTTTTTCCTGTATGAGGTGTCTTGTGTGTTTTTGCCAGGCCGTGAACGTAACAATCGTCTTGCGTCCCCTTTCCCCTTTCTGCACTCCTCTGCCACAATTGTACAGGGCATCCGTTACACGAGCTTCGGCGGATCTTTCCCGACCATCTGGCACCGGATGTATGCCTTCGATCAGGCTACCTACTACCTTCAGGTGACATATACAGTAGTATGGCATCACATACCTCGTATCTTATGACTGCCTGCTGTTGGCTCATCTTGAATGGTACTGCTCTTAAGGGTCTTGAATGGTCTTTAGCGGGTCTTGAATTGTCTTGAATGATGTTGACCAGTCTTGAATGCTCTTCTGATGAATGCGTCGGCAATACAATTGCTACCTGGAGTGGAGTGCTCTCCATCTCTCTTGAATGGCCTTGACTGCTCTTGACCACTTCTGAATGATGTTGAATGGTAATGCTCTTTACTTGATGCGTGGTGTTGAATGGTACTGATCTTGACGGGAATATTGCAATATTTTCCTGCTGTGGAAATAAAGTTTGAACGTAAGTGTTGGGAGGTAAGAGAAACGACGCAATGAAGTTATTTGCTTTGGTGATGGTACAGTAGTTGTGAGGATTCGCTCCAGAGTTGCGAGTTCCCAACAGGCTTGTCTTATGTTGCACTTTTCTCGACCCCTCCGACACTCGACACTCATCTCACCCTGTGTTGCCCTCCCCTCTGAACCCCTCTCGGTGACATGGCACATGGCAGGCTATTCCGGGTTACATCCTGCTGCTGATGCCTGTGGTGTACGGTTTGACAGGGCAGCCTCCCTTCAACACGGATATCACCTCCTACTTCTCCTGTAAGTCACCCATAATATGATATGACACGATGCGAAATGATGTGATACGAAACGATATGATGTGATTCAAAACGATGTGACATGATATCACCTCTTCTCGTGTAAGTCGGCGGGTGGAGTGACGTGATGCGATCTGACATGACATGACATGGTATAACCTGATGTGAGTTACCAGGTACCTGGTATGAGTTTTCAGTTTTTTGGCTTGATGTGCGGTAGATCGCGCAAATGTTGCAACGCTGTGCACGACTCGGCAAAGGATTGTCCTCCTGCCCTTGTACTTGTACCTGTACTGGTACTGGTACTCGTTTTGTTCGCTGCAGTATCTCCACTTCCTCCCCACGGCCCACGGTCTTCCTCGATGTTTGCTGCCTCTTTTGTTGTTGTCGGTATGCAGACTTTGTGCCGTTCATCGTAACGGCCGTGCTCCCGACCGTGATCTCTGCACAGTGGAGGTCCATCGAATCGCACCGCCTCACTCGCGACGAGCAGACGTGGCTTTCCACAACCTACGTGCAGATTTACGCATTCCTCCAGGTGAGAACTATTACTACTGGTATCTATGTCTACATCGTTTTGTTGGATGTGGAAAATAATTAATGTATTGAAGTGGGTATGAGTTAGTTGAATTCCCCCCCCCCCTCCGCGCTGCAAATAATAATATTTATCGCGTGTAACCCTATGTAGTACATGTATTTTACTAGTGCTAGTATTTGATCGTCTCGCTCGGGTGTGGAAAACTAACTAGTAATAACTGTCTCCAATATCTTCAATTAGTACGTACCTGGTAAGAAATTAGTTTTAAGGAGTTTCGCAGGCAGGTGTCATAGGAAAACAAAGATGAGTCCGGGTATATACCAGGACGATAGACTATTCCAACGACCTATTCATTGTACCACCACAATCAACTTTTTTTTTTAACTGGTGTGTTGTGTGGCGTTTACTAAGAGGGTACAATACCAGCATTACAGCCAGTTGCCCGACCTGGTGTACGACCGCTAAAAAATAGACACAAAAACTGTCGTGTCGTGGGTCGCGTTTGGTGTCTTACACCGTGCCCCGATCTGATATATGCTGTTGTGCTTTGTTTATAGGTGCGCTGTCTTTTCTTTAATGTGTCTTTTTTATTGTTTATTTTCTTTGCTTGGAGTATGGTGTGTGTTTTGTTTAGGTGAGCTGTCTTTTCTTTACCGTGCTGTTGTGTTTTGTTTAGCTGTGGCTTCTGTTTGTTTTTCCGTGTCCTTTGTTTACCATGCGGTGTGGTTTGTTTTTTCCTTAGGTGACCTGGACGAAGCTGATCCGCGCTAACCCTGAGCACGCGTGGGTGGCGAAGGTGCCCACATGGCCACTCACCCTCGTGTTCTTGGCGCAGTTCGCGGCTATCGGAGGAGCAGTCTGTGAGTACACTACCCGATTGCACCTAACGTATCAAGAAACCCCTATAACCCGTTTAGGACAGCACACACGGTTTGGGGGATAAAGCACTTGGAATTAGTGTTGGATCATTCTTGCAGTATTATCGGGGAACACAGTAATCAAGACCAAGTATGGTTAGTAAAGCAGTGGATTTATATCGGTTTTTGTGTATATCGTGGGTCCCGAGTACTATGGTCCTCCGTATTACCAGGTATAATGGTGACATTCACGTAACCCCTTTTATGACTCCCGTTTGGACAGTGATACACATTATTAGACATTTCCAACCATTTTGTCCCATGGCACGTCGCGGCACGTTTTTCGGCCTTTATTTCGTATGGGTTAGGGTTAGGGTTAGGGCTAGCGTTAGGGTGGGTCAACCATGGCTACGCCAAAAAACACAATAATGTGCCACACTCGGACTTAGGCAGTAGTTGTTACGATTGTTGATGGTTAATGGTGTCGTATGGTACATTAACCATTGTGCAGTACTTGGAGTTGAAGTTAGTTACTGCCAGGTATTGTCTTTCCCGGTGTTAGTGGTGTCGTATGGTATGGTATGGATTTTTATGACAATGAATTTGCCGGCATAAGTGGTATAGATTGTAAAGTTCGGTATGGTATTGCGTTTCCCGGTATTAATGATATGGTATGGTATGGTATGGTATGACAATGAATGTCCCGGTATAAGTGGTATGGGTTGTATGGTACGGTAGGGTATTGCATTTCCTGGTATTAGTGGTATGGTATGGTACTGCCTCACCCGGCGTTACTGGTATGTTATGATAATATGAACCATCTGGTATGTAGAACTGCGTCAGGTAGGTATGGAACGTGACAACTATTTATTGTTAATGGTAAATATTAGATGTGTGTGATGTGTGTTAAGTATCATATAATAGGGGGGTTGGTTGTAATTAGTTAATGCTGTAAAAGAGGGACGCGATATGGAATATAGAGCTGTGAACACTCCCAGGAAAGTCCTGCCGCTCTTGAACTGTGCTTGTTTTGGGTCTAGTGACTCTCGTTGCCGGTCATGACGCACGTAGCAGCGCGTTGCCCCTCTGGCCTCCCCTGGCCTCTGGCTGTAAGCTCGGACGAAAGACTGCGCCACTCAATAAAGGCCAAAAGCACTGTCTGTTCGGACGCTGGGAACATTAGTTTTATTTCACAGTTAACAGTACTTAGAATGATACCCTCCGACACTTGGAAATATCCAAAAATTATAAAAATATCCCGATGCACGCTATTATTAATTAATTAGTATACCCCGTTGTTATCCTATAGTCTGCGTAACACTCCGTATGAACTATTTCGATTTACCATTCGTAATTGGCAGCTCTCGTATTCTTGTGTTCTCACGAGTATTCGTATCAGATTGAAGGAGTGAACATTGATTTTTTATTTGTGTAGTTCGCCTGGTACCTGTTTGACTCCAACCAATACCTTCTCGGGTGAGTTTATGTATATTTCTGCAAACATATTCCTGTGTATTTATTGTGTTGCATTTGCGTTTGGGTTTTTGTCTTTGTTTTTCTCGTTTTGTTTCTGCCGGTGACGACCTATTAGTCTGTTCCTCTGTTGTGCCTGTTGCCCGGCACACCGCTGACCTCTTCTCCTCCTCCCTCTCCCCCCCCTCCCTCCCTGATATGGCACGCCTCCTCAGACTGGACACTTCACAACAGGTTCGAAACGTACTACAAGAACACCCTCTCCATTTGCGCAGGAGCGTTCCTCGGCATGTTTTATCTCTGGCCTATGATGGCGCTGCAGATGGGCATAGGCAAGCCTTCCTTCTGGTTCTTCAAGCTAGGCGCCTACGTTCTCCTCGGCACAGCGATGGTTATTCTCGGGAACGTCCCGGGCCTCGACTTGCAAATCGGATAAGCTCGGTGGCAGAAGGAACTGCAAGAGTTAGGATGGTGCTGGGGTAGGTCAAGGCAGGACTGGACTAGACAGGGCGGTACGGAACAGGACTGTACAGGGCAGTGCAGCAGGACTGGACGGGACTAGACAGGAGGTGCTTGCGTTTCTGGCTGGCCGTTCGTCGGTCAGTCTGACGGCCGGTCGGTCTGTTGGTCTTCCTGTCGGTCGGGCTGTTGTTCTGCCTCGTCGGTCTGGTGGTCTGTGTGGTCGATCTCTGTTAGTCTGCCTCGTTGGTCTATTGGTTCACCTGGTCGGTCTATTGGTCGGTCTGTCGGTTTGCCTGCTGGTCGATCTGGTGGTCTGTTTGTTCGTCGGTCGGTCGATTTGTCTGCTTGTCTTTGGTGCGCACGGGTGCGGGTGCGAGCGGGAGGGCAAGCGATGAAAGCGACAAAACGTCGGTGGCGTGCAAGTGGGCGGACTGTTATGATAGCTATCTGGTCGATTTGGGGACGAGAACCAACGGAGCTTGGAAACAATTCATATGGTTGGCATCGACAGAGCTTGGAAATACCTCTTACGGTTGGAACCAACAGAGCTTGGTGTAGGGATATCGAATGGAAGGTTTCGATGTATCGACTGTCGGAATCGTCATATCGATTTGATTTTTCGTTTATCGATATAGTATCGAACTCGTTCTCCTCGTTCGATATCCATCGCGAAACAGTTGGTTCCCAACTTTATACCAGGTAGTTGAAACCAAGTACAGGTAGTTGAAACCAAGTACATACTTGGAACCAACTAGATGTATAGTTGGAATCAACTAGTTGGAAACAACTGTATCCAACTATGTAGTTGGGAACCAACTATGGATGGAACCATGAGATGATGAAGGTGAAGGAGAGGGGGAGGAATTTGTTCGCGCCCTCGCGAGCAAACATCGTCGTTTCCAGGGAGAAAGGTTTGGGTGGAATGGTCCTGGAGACATTTAATCCATGTGCTGCCGACGTGAGTTGAACTCAGAGAGCGGCCGGCGGATTCCCACAATGCATTTCAGTGTCGTATCAAATATTTGTTTTGGTTTTGTTTGGTTCGGTTTTTTGTTTGGTCTGGTTTGGTTTGGTTTGGGCTTTGTTCGGCTCGGTTCGGTTCGGTTCGGTTCGGTTCTTTGGTTTGTTTCCCTCTTTCTGTTCCGTTTTGGGTAAAAAAAGAAACGTAAGCGCGTTATTTTGGGAAGCACCTTAAGCCGGTTTGAAGGTACCACCTGGTAGTGTCTTTGTGTGTGTCCCGTCTCCTCCCAAGACTTGAATGTAGTTTGCTCTGTAGACAATGTACTGTAGTTTGAATTTTTCGGGGGGGGGGGGATGGGGGGTGGGCGAGTTCCGTCCAACGGTCGGGGGGTTCGGTCGAACGAAGCACTCTCTATTAAAATGCATTTGTGTGTAGCGAAGCGGGTGCGTCGCGCCCCTGTGCTACCCGGTAAGACGACTGTTTGTCGGTCAAGTTTCAGGGGACTCCAGTAATGTCATGATGTCCGCTCTGCTTCTTGTTTGTCAGCTGTACGTCTCCCGTTTTGTTATCTCTTGAGCGGGTGGGTGCTGTCGCTGCTCGTACCGCTGCTGCTGGTGCTGTAGCTCGCGGCCGCGTGTAGAGCCATAGGGGCAGGGGATATGCTCGCTCGTGCTCGCTCTTGGGGGGTAGGAGGTGATGATGGTGATTAATTGTTCTGTGTAAGGGCGTTGGGGTCGGTTTGTATGGTGGTCGGTCGGTCTGTGTCGCGCGTTGTCGTGACGATGGTGACGGGTCGTCTTTTTGAGTGTACGCTTGAGCGTACGCGAGGGGGACGTCGACCGAGACCTCAGCTGTTTTATGTTGCTTCGTTGGTTTGTTTTCTTAATTGGTCAGTGGTGTGTGGGGCACGATCGCGTATCGGGTGTGTCAGCTATTAATTTTCATTAATTGGTGTGCCGCCGGCGTCGTCTTAAGTTAGGCTTCTTGCTTTTGCAAAAAAAAAAAAGTATATAGCAGTGTGTCAGCTATTAATTTCCATTAGTTGGTCTGCCGCTGGCGTCGTCCTTGACTTCTTGCTTTTGCAAAAAAAATAAGAAGAGTACTGGTATGTAGCAGGAGGGTGCTTGCTACCTTCGGCTTGCTTGTGATTCTATCCACGGTAGATACTCTCGCTTGTTTTTTTTTCGCGCGGCGTTGTCGTATGTTCTTTTGACAGCGCCTATCGCTTAAAATATTGCACGCGTATAGACGTGAAGTGCACATACATGAATTAATGAGTTCTGTATGTGACAACCCTTTCCCCTTGGTTGGTCTTTGCGAATTAAGTCTAATAATGCATCAATAATCGAAGAGAAGTGCTCGTCGGCCTTGGTTTGGTTTCTTTCGCGTCCATTAATATTTTTCGTGTAATATTTATAAGCTTGATAACCTGCCTGCCCTCCGGTGGCGAGCATGACTTGGTCGTGCTTTTTTGACGGACGAGGATCCTCGATCGTGGAACTACCTGTACCCGATATCGATGTAATACCATTTTGTTTTTCATTGTTTTTACCTTGGCCATGGGATTGTTCCTCTGATTGCGCTTCCATTGTTTCTCAATGTCAGTTTTTAAAGTGAGATACACAGCTCAAGTGAGGAGCCTCGGAAAATGTATGCGCAGTCCTAGCTAGCGTGGCATGTGTCAAAAGGTCGATCATTTCCATCCTTTCCATGCGGCAATGTGCAGCATGGAGTTGTTCAACGTCCACCACCCATTCCTCGGTTGACTTGAGGTCCTCTGCGAGCTAAACCTTCTTCTAGCTGTCTTGACTATCTGACTTAAAAAACTATAAACCATAAAAACGGTATACCTGGTAGACGGTATAAGGTACAAGGCGCTTCGCTCCGCGGGCGGCATTCGCCACCCGCTACGCTCGCTCAGGAAGGAAAAATAGAACAAATTATGTGAAGCGGACAGAGGTCCATGATTGATCGTAGGTGCAAACTGGTGACTTTGACAATGCCAAGAGGCCCGCCACCGTGCTCCAGGAAAACAACCCGGACGCCACATGCATGAGTATAATACCGCCGTATGTACCTGGTATCTTGCTGTAGTACTTGCAACGTATATATATGTCAGTCTCGAAGTTTATGACCACAGAGCTTTTGTCTTTATCTAGGATGAAGAATCGGCAAGAACACTGCTGCGTGTGCTGGATGTCGATGGGTGGAAACATTTAATTTTTTGTAAAAACACTCGTACGTACCATGGTGGTGGTGGCTCTCGGCAACAACAACAATAAAAAAAGTCTTGTTCTTGTCTGCTTGCTTGCGTTGTCGCACTCTGTTGACTGGTCGACACCAACATACTGCTGCATGGACTTTGCTGCTCTGGGTCGATTGCAGGCTGTTCTGCTGTGCTGGCGGTACGTAGGTAGATACTGTGGCTGTCGGAGCTTGGTCTGTGCGTTCACTTCGTGGTGTGAGCACAAGAAGCAGGTTCAAAAACATAGAGAAACGAGAAAAAAGAACACGAAGAACGCGAAGAAAGCGAAGAACGCGAAGAAACCCGGGAAGGGTTCTCGAAGAAGGGGAGTTAGGCAGGCGTGTTCCAAGTGGGAGCGGTGAAAGCGAAGCAGGTCCTTGTAATCAAGTGATTAATGGTTTAAAAAAAAAGCGGAGACAAATGTACTTAAACATATACCAGGTATAAAAATATGTATGACCCACGAGAGGCCATGGATTGGCAAGAAGTTTTTTAGCATGCCGGCCTCAGTATGGGAATCTTGAACCTCCGAATTTCGCGAGGTTTTTTTCATTTCTTCGAGCGCTCTTTTCGAGGATCGGCTTCAACGCCCCACGCCCTTCGTTTTCCGTTGCATATCTCGCCGTGAACGCCTAGGGGGCCCGAGAAAGACCAGCGAGAAGTAGGCACGATTTTGAATTTTAGACGGCATTCTCGAGGTTTTCTTTGAATCTTGATACGGAGAGGTTGTACAAATACAGCATGGAATGACTTTTCAAAATTGGCATCGCATTCTCAACACTGAACAGCAGTCCCAACAAAGCATTTTTTCATTTTTCATTACCGCCTGGAAGCGTTTGAACCTACCAGGTACCAGATACATTACGACGTACCGTGTGTTGTTTTACGACCTATCTATTCTCGAGGAGGACCTCCTAAAACCACTGTTGTTGACCCTAGCATTTGCCAGGTTCCTATATACCAGGTATCTAATACGAAGCAACTCCCCTTCACAGCCAACTCATGTCGTGGAGTGCGTGAACACGCTGCTCCAGGAAGATTGATCTGCATGCTGTGTAGTACTGCTGTATGTAGTACCGGTACGAGTAGTATTGTGATTTCAGCGAGATTCCGTGATACCTGGTAAGTTTTTTTGGTGGTTTTCGGATCTTGAGCCTGGATCTACAGGATTTATGTTGTGAAAATCATCCCATGCATTGTGTATTTATTAATGGATTTCGGGTTCGAGAATAATACGTGAGTGAGTGAGTGTATGAATGAACGAGCATGTACGAATACTTCGTAAAAGTATAAGTACAGCTTCAGAAACAAGCTACACCCAGGTGTCGTACAGTAGCTGCATCCTCCCAAGCTCGAGCGTTGTACGAGTACGAGCACAACATACTTCGAATGTATACGAGTACGAGTACGCACGCTCTGCTGTGCTGCTGTGCTGTGCCTCTGCGTATGATATATAATACGAGTATCATATCGATTTTCTTGGGTTTTTTACGAGCACATACGTACTTACTTCGAGTATGTACGAGTACGAGTACGCACGCTCTGCTGTACAGGGCTGATGTGCTGTGTGTGCCTCTACGTATGATATTATACGAGTATCATGTTGATTTTCTTGGGTTTTTGTACAAAATTCTTGGGTTTTGTTTGAGATTTGTTTTCGAAACTTATAAGACCGTTATGGCAAGCCGATCCTTAGCAAAAAAGTTTCCAAACTTTTTTTTAGAATTGTTTGCTGAAAAAATTCTCGGACGGTCGCTATGCGGAAAAAATAATAAAAAATATTTTTTCTGGTTCTTTTTTTGTCAAGCGGCCCAATTCGTCGTATTTTCGTCAAGCCTCGGTCAGCGTTGTCCAACAACCACGATGGACCTTCGATCTCGAGATAGGGACAACCCATGACCAGCCCTCTTCGTTCCCGACAAGGTCACATGAGTCTAGGTGACAGCGCCGAAGAGTTCATGTTGATCCATGCTC